>PVKA01003762.1:0-106280 GCA_004027165.1 Ctenomys sociabilis | reverse complement strand
GGGGAGGGGAGAGGAGGGGAGGAGAAGAGAGGGGAGGGTTTCTTCTTAACCAGTATACTGTACTACCTCCTGAGGTGCAAAAAGTTCATACTAATTTTGGAACAAGTTCTCTAGGCTTTGGCACATCTGACAACTTAGGCTGAGAAAATTTAGAGGGGGAAAAGTCATAGAAATATTCCTGGAGGCTGTGATATATTAGTGTGCTGTGGAATTCTTTCTACAGCATTGCAAGTTTAGTGGGACATCGAGAGAAATCTTCCTTTAGATAAAATCTGTGTTGGCAAAATTCATATTTGAATCTGAGTTCAAGTAGAGTTCTTTGAGATCTGATGAGCTAGCTTAGATTAAAAGATTATAAGAGTCCAGAAATGAGGGCTGGTGGAAACCTTCAGACTTGACTTGATTATTGAGACTTTGGTTTTGTTATTGATAAACATTCCTTATTGCTTGAGAGTCCCCAGTCCAGCACACATTGCACACGTATGTAGTGGTAAGCAGGGTATAGCAAATAATTAATGTTGTCCAACCCAATCTTAATAGACCCCACTCCTTCAGCCTGCTACCTGAGGGACAGGTGACCTTAATTCCAGACTTGAGTAGGATCAATGTAATGCAATTACACTACCAGATGATAGGCTTAATAGGGCCCATGTGACATCAAAGTGGCTAGTTAGAGTTGAAGGAAAGTAAAGAAAGGAGGGAGTGAGGTTAGTACTTTAGGAACAAATTTTGTCTTATTTTGAAGGTATATGCTAGAAAGAGGTCGTCTTTCTTTTTTCTTCTGGAGATAGTTGTGTTTGTACTGAGAAAACTATATCATAGTGCTTTGGGATGTAGTTGTCTTAAACACTTAATTAAAAATCAGCTTATAAAAGAAGAAATTATTTTATACTTTATTACAACAGGGAGTTCTGAGGTAGGATCATTTCCAGGGTTCGTTAATTCTAGAGCATAAGTTTCTTTTCATCTGACAATCTATTTGTTGGTAGCAGCAGCTTCATACGTGTCTTTTTAGGAGCAGGGATAAGGGAGAGTTCCAGAGTCATGGTCCTTTTATATGAATAGGGAAAAGCATTCCCAGAAGGGCCAAAGCTGACTTCCTTTTACATGGCCATGGCTTTGAGAGACATGCATTTTCAGCCAACTGTAAGCAGACTAATGAATTGCCATGATTGGCTTAGATTATTAAGCCAATAGGGAGGAGTGGATGAACTACACTGATCTGTGACACATGAACAAACCTAGACTTCTGTTACAAAGAAAGGGCACAGTATGACTTCTCAGATAGACAATCAAAGCCTTTGAGCAGTTAATGGATTGGCAGTTTGTATGAAGCCAATGCGAAACACGGCAGAGGACCTGGAAAGGTCTCTGGTTTAAACTGCTAAAGCAAACCAAATGAGAAAGCTGTAAAACTATTTATGGACCCTCTGTTATGTAGCACAGAAATTTCTTTATTACCAAATCTATGTGAAATTTCTCTTATTTGTGATTGAGATCATTAAATACTTATTTAATGACAATATTTAATGATCTCAAAGTACTTAGTAAATGCTTGGTCAGTGAGTGAATCTGGGATTTAAGTAGTAAGGCTTTCTGTTCTACAGATATCTCTGGCTTTGAAATGTCATTATGAAAGTTGTGGATTAGTCAGCTTTTGCTGGATTGAGTCAGAGTTTACATTATGGAGCACATGCTAAGTTGTGAAAAGAAATCACATTTCTTTTATTTGTCCTACTAATGGTTCCTTTGTAAAGGGGATGGTCTTGAATTGTGGAGATGGTTGGGTGAACTGGAGAAATACTTAGATATACATTCACCAGATATTTGTTGAGAGGCCACTATGAACAGGCTGCAATAGGCTTCAGGGATACAGCAAAGAAAAGGGCAGATGTCATCCTCATTTTAAGAATTTGGAAGCAGATACACTGTAACACTTATTTAATCTATATCATTAGGAATCAGAAATAAAATATTCCCAACTGATCCTCAATGAATAGAGCACTATTAGTGACAATTTTGAATTACTAAAATTATGCTAATTGAATAAGTAACACTTGCAAGTTATGTATCCTTTACTAAGAGTAAGTGTATCAATGACATAATATTAATAAATATCTGCCATTGATTGAAGTCTAGTGTATGCTATGTGTTATTCTGATTGCCTTATGCACAATGTTGTGTACTCCTTGTAATCTGTTGGGTAGATGCTGTTTATTAATAATCATGTACAGATGAAAAGCCTGAACAAATTAGATGTTTTATTAAAAATGGTATAGCTGGATAAGTTTTTAAACGGGGATTTGAGCTATGGTATTCATATTCCAGTGCATATTTATCTAACCTCTGCTTATGAGCATGCACTTTATTCTTAGTTGTACAGATTTGGATCTGAGGCTCAGATGTTAAATGACTCAGTGTTTTATCACTGAGGGAGTCCATACCTATGACTGACCCTTGTAAAGATGACATGAGAGAATACATAACAAGTGAATTACTGTGGTTGGTGGTATACATGAAACTTGCAAAGAATGCAGACTCTGATTTTCCAGTATAATTTTTGGGATTATCAGAAAATGCTAAATTTTTAAATATAGTAATATTTTCAAAACTTGTACACATTTCTTCTTCTTTTTTTTTTTTCGTATTCTATGGAGTGTTCAGGGTCTCACTACTAGATCAGACTCATAGTGATATGCCTGTCTACAGCCTCACATGAGCTGCAATTACAGGTGTGCACCACCATGCCCAATCTCTGAAGCTTATTTCTTTTTCTTTTTCTTTTTTCTTTTTTTTTTTTTTTTGCTGCTACCAGATATTGAACTCAGGATCCTCAGCTTGTCAGGCAAGCATTTATTCTACTGACCTATCTCCTCAGCCCCACATTTCTTCTAAATTCTCTCAATTTGAAGACTTTTCTGTGCATTACAAGGCAAAATTCTATAAAATGATACAGATTCATAAGTCAGAAAATCTCTGCTCCCTTCTTACACTGTTTTGAGAAAGGCTCAGGTTAGTCCCTGAATGCCATGATTTTTGGTCCTAGAGTTCTCCATTATTTATCAAAAGGGTGTTTGCCATACAATCACAGGGTGTTAGCACTGAAAGGGATTCTAAAGGATGTGGAGTCTAATTTCTTGAAATATGACATTCTTTGGAATTCCCACAGCAATACAGTTCGAAATTTGGAGAGATATTAACTGGGCTTGTATCACACAAAGAAAATCAAAGGAGATTAACTCTTTAAAACTAACTGTTTTGAATTATCACATGTACAGAGAACAGCACTAATCATACAAATACAATTTTTCACAAAATCAGACAGTGGAAAATAGCTTCATGGACTTTCACAGAGGAACACCCTGGGTGAACCAGCACCCAGAAGAAAAAAGACTTTGCTGGTACCAGAAAGCCCTTAGTGTCTTCTTCAGATACCAACCCTTTGGAGGGGGTCATTATCCCAAATTCTGAGGCCACAATTGGCCTATATTTGAGCATCACATAAATACAATTACCTGTCGTTACATTCCTTTTGTGTGGTTTAATTCCGTCAACATGTGAGATTTTATGAGATTTCTGCATGTAGTTGCTTGAGGCTCCTTTGTTCACATTCATTGCTGTGTAGTTGTATGCTATGGAAACACATCACACTCCGTGTATTCTTTTGTTGAGTAACAACTGTGTTGTTTTCAGGTTGGACTATTAATTACAGTGCTTCTAGCATCTGAAGATGTGTTGGGTGAACATTTGTTCATATCTTGGTGAACCCCAGATTGAATTACTGACTTAGAAGCATTGCATGCTTTTAGCTTTAGTATTTGCATACAAATACTTTTCTGAGAGTGGGTTTTCAGTCTAGAAGCATTCAGTTTTACTTTCTAAAGGACAAGATCTAGTGGAAACACTGTTGACTGAAGCTTCCTTTGCTCATCCTCTACCCTTTCAACAGTATTGTGTGCTTGAGGCAGGACTAGCAGCAGAAGGCTCCCCAGACCATCTGAAGCCACAGAGGGAGGAAATATGAATGAATATTCTCATCAGAGACCTTACATTTACACCCTGTGAAAAGTGCTATAATGAAAAGGTACAAAGTGACAGACCAGTGATCTCTTCCTTTATTTATTTTTTTCTTTCTAAAGGGAAGGAAAAAATTTAAAAGCAACCTACCTTCAACTGTAATAGCCTTAATTGTGAAGCAGCTTCTAAGCTGTCAGGTTAGAACCTAATTAATCACCAAGGGTAGTATGGAATTGATGAATTGCTTTGGTGCTCTTTTACTAGTATAAATCTTTGATTTAATGATTGCCGCTCTCTGATTCATACCATGCTACCCCAGTGATCAATATGCATGATGAATGGCTGATTTTCAAGAACCACCCACTTGGTAATGCTCCTTTCCATGCGTGGCATGTGTATATATGAATTAGTACCCAAACGGACTTCTGAAAAAGAAGCAGAGGGTGAGGTAATATTAAGAGTGAGGAGGAGGGGAAGACAGAGGGGAGATGAGTGGAATTTGCTAATAGAGCTTGGGAAGACATTTTCAGAAAAGGAAAAATAAACTATGGCACAATAACATCCCTGCTCCATGTTCTTTTTTTCTTTTTGTGTGTCTATTTTGTATTTTGTGCAGGATCTCACTAAGCACCTCAAACTCAAAATGATCCTCCTGTTTTCAGCCTCCTCAGCGTTAGGATCATAGCTATGTGCCATCACACCCAGACTCAGTCACTGGCTCAGCATATGGTGTGAGGGATTGAACTCCAGCCCCTGTACTTGCCTAAGCAGGTGCTTAGTCCACTGAGCTATTTCACCAGCCCTTTCATGTTCTTTTTAATCAGTCAAATTTAGATGTTTGATGTTGTTTGGGTGAGACAATGTAGACAGCTCTTCTTCAGTGTAGGATAAAAGCAGTATGTAATTTACTAACTATAGATCTGTTTGCTTTATTTTAGAGCTAGTGTTGCTGATTGAGAAGCTGTGATTTGCAAACATTGGGGATGAGCTGTTTTACTTTTCTTTTTTTAAAAAAATGGTAGTACAGGGTCTGAAGAGTCTCATTACACAGATTGGACTTGTAGTGATCCTTCTGTTTTCACCTTTCCAAGCACTGGGATTACAGGCGTGTGTCACCATGCCCAGTCTCGATTGCTGTCTCAGCACTCTTGAGGGCTGGGGAACAGTACTACATGCCGGGAGAGAACCCTAGTCCCTTTGTCTGCTTAAGCAGTGAACTGTTTTCTTCTGTGTTCACTGGTTTGGCTGTTAAGTCTAGAGCTATATACTGAGTGCCTTATCATAGTTCAACCCCAAGTCAGGCACTGGAAATGCGTCAGTGAGAAAGCTAGGCATTACTCTGCCTTCTAAACATTTATTAATCAAAGGCTACATGGGGATCCAAGTAACTTTCCAGCACATGCTGGATTTCACAGTGGTACCTGGTTTGTGAACTTAATTGGCCCCATAATTTTGGGGAAGATGGGCCATCTTGATTTAGTGTGATAGTGTTCCTCACTCTACATGGAGTTCATGAGTGGAAGCAAAATTTTACTATATTTCTGATATGAACTGAAGGACTTCATAAACAGAAGCATGCATGAAGTGTGATGTTACTATATTAGGGAAATCCAGTAGTATTACATGCATACGAGGTGTTTAGAATTTCTGGAAGCCAAAGCAATGTTAAAAGACTGCTTATTATATCATGCTTTTCCTTGGAAAATAATTCTCATATTCCATGTAACTTAATATATTTTATAACAATTGTGATTTAATTTTACACCCCCGAAGTACAAGTTATTTTGCTTTTCATGTAGCAGCATTCTGAGTAAGAAATCCTATTTGTTCCAAGGGAGGTTGGAAACTGCTTTTCCTGGGATTTGCTCTTCCTCAGCGTGTGCAATAAGCAAGTCTGGGGCAGCAGTGGAATCTCTCTCTGCCAGGCCTAGAGGGCAGGTGCTGCTGAGCAGCCCCCTGGAGAAATCTGAATGAGTCTACTTCTCCTCTCCTGGGAAGGGGTTTGCTCTCCCTCTCCTGAAACCAGGGGATTCACAAAGTTATTACTGCTGTGACTTCTCCTCCTTTCTCTTAACATCTCACCCAGCAGACTTGTTTTATCTGGCATCCGATGGAGCTCTGCTGAGCTGAGAGCCTCTCTCTCTCACCGATCCTCATCCAGTTAATTGATGAAAAAATTAATAATTTAATTTTAGGGATGGGAATTATACACTGTGCTCTGTGCTCCCTTTTACCAAGCAACCCAGAGTTGCCTCACACAGGCAAGCACCTGAGGGAAGAGGAAGGGACACTTTCCATGATACGACATGTCCACATTGGATTTTACCACTCGAGCATCACTGAGTAGAGGGTGGGCAAAAGGAAGAGGAACACAGAGCAAAATCAGTCCCTCTAGAAATCATGCAGCTAAAAGGAAAATGGTAGGGAAGAATCCCATTTGCTCCCTATGTGCTTGTGGATGTATTTGGGACTTTTGCCACCCTACTTGTTTTAACCCTGAACTGCATACATGTGCCACAACTGCATTGACTGAAGATTAATGTAAAAGCATGAGTTCTGAATTTAGACAGTCCTCGTGAGCTGTGGGGCCTTTGGCTGGATATGTTCATCTGAAAATGAAACTAATGAGACAGCCTACGTTCTAGGCCTATCGTTATCTTCACTGAGGAAATACTGTACATTCACTGCATTTAGCTCTGCGTTCGACACCATACAAGCTCTCAGAAATGTGGGATACACTAAAAGTTGCTATTATTATTTCTGTAGCTCACTACTGGCAATAATTTCTATGAAAGTTGAGTTGCCATTTCTTATAATGTTGGAACAGTATGTTTCTCCCTAAACTAGTTTAGGCAGGAAAGATTCTTTTTCAAGGAATTTTATTTTTTAAGGCAATAATATGCCATGATCACAGTGGTTGAATAGATTGGTTTTCTAATCCTCTCCAGTGTCTTAAAAACTCAGGGTATTGACATAGAAATCACACATTATTCTTAGTTATCCAATAAACCTTCTCCTAAGTACCGTAATTTGAATTCTAAATTTTAATATTACTTTGTTAAATATAGTCTCCAAATGGGATGTATAATTAAAGGGCCCTTTACCTGTTTTAAATGGATCACTGATGTTTCAGTAATTGGCAGCTTTGATTGTGTTAAAGTAATATGAACATTTTAATTAAGCTCTTTTGGGCTTTATTCATGTGAGTTTCACGGTATGAAACAATATGAAGTTATTTGTATCTTACATCTGCTTTATAGTGAACTCATAAGTAGATGCTTGCTTATCTTTGTGTGTGTGTGTGTGTGTGTGTGTGTGTGTGTGTGTGTGTGTGTGTATTTGGCTGTACCAGGGACTGAGCTCAGGTTCTTAGTGCTGAGCTATATCTCCAGCATTTTCCTATGTTACCTGCCTGGGCTTGAATTTGGTAATCCTCCTGACTCAGACTGTTGAGATTATAGTGTATGCAAATAAATCTGGCTTGCTTATCATTTTATACACACACACACACACACACACATTCAGTGTAGCTTAGTGTCAATATTGAGTAGGTACTCAATGCATTTTGAAGGATTCAAGAGTTTGAATGAATAGGAGGTGTTTGTAGAGCTGGTTAAGGGGAAGGTGATCTTAAGCACAAACATTTCACATCAGTCACACATAGATTATAAAAGCCTTGCAACTCATTTTTATTTGTGTACCTCTTGACCTCTGGGATGGTAGATAATGGGGAAATACTGAGTTGGGGCAAAGTATATACATAGCAGGAGCTAAAGGCAAGTAGGCTGCTATTGTTCTTAGTCTAAGCAAGCAATTAGTGATTGCTCTAAGAACTAAAATTTGTGAGTGAGGCTTTCCCACTTTCTTGTGCATGGGAACAAAAGTGTTTATCATCTGTGGAAAACAGACCAACAGGAGAATTCCATCTGCCCAATTCTTCACAAAGATCTCTGTGGCTTATTGGAAAAGGTCAATTGTTAATACACAATTTGAATTTCATTTTTAACTGAGTTTTATCATAGACTTGCTTTCTTTGACTCTGCTTCTACCTATGAAGAGACTGTGGAGTACAGTTTCCTGGGTGATGATGTTTACCAGGCTTCTTGTCAGATACAGATAGCAGAGAGCTGTGGGGAAATATTTGCCACCTTTCTGAACCTGAGCTTCCTCTGCCCATTAAGCTAAATGAGGCTGTAAGCTGGGTCTCAGAGCTAGAGTTTAAACTAGGGTTATGGCACTGACTCTGGCATTGGAAGGGTAACAGCTTTTCCTCCCATCTCCAGATGATAATGTTGGCTTGCTTGGAGTTCTACAGCTGTTTATCTGGGGAACTAACAGGAGGACTTGAAGGTAGACAGATGGATGTATGGCTATTCAGTGGTGGAAGACAAGGCTAAGCCCTCAGTAGTTAAAGAAAAGCCTTCCCAAATTTTATAATAGAAATTATGCTAAGGGGAGGCCATTTCATTCATAAAGAAAGGCAGTCAAGGAAAGATAAGCAATGTGACAGCAGCCTTTTGGAATTCTGGCCCTCTGTATATTTTCATCTCCCCACTCTAAGAGAAGACACAGTGTGAAATAGTTTGATGGAGGACAAAGAAGCTACTGAATTGGACAGCAAGAGCCATGTGTATCCAGACTCACAGGAAGAACAAAGCTCACCAGCCAGAGTAGCTTTCATGACAGCTGCAAAAGCAATGGCTACATAAACTTTCTCAAGGGGGGAGAAAGGAGAATGTGAGAGATGCTCTTGCAGTAAGAAAAACATAATAAATCCAAGAGCTACACACAGCCCGGGGGTTTTTATGACCATAGCTGGGCATGAAGAAATCACTAAACTTAACTAGAGCTGTTAATTACCTGCATGAGATCAAAAGCCCAAGTAAGGGAATATATTTATGATGCACCTTACAGGATATGCTTCAACTTCTTACTTTTTTTTATTAATTGGTTTGATTAAATAGATTTAAAGAGCCTAGGCAAAGCCTTTTAAATCATATTCCATATTGATCTAATGAAATAGTCAATAAATTTACCAACCTCACCCCTTTCCTTTGTACAGTCTGGAGGGAAATGCTTCGCTGAATGGTTATAACTCAACTCAGGCCTCGCTGTTCTTCCCACAGTGACTCATAGAGAGCAGAGGAATGCTGGGAAAATCTCTTAGGCTATTTGGGGGGGAGTGTTTGAATAAGTGGTTTAACACTTACTTACGGAGTGCTCGCTGCCCTTCACACAGCCTTGCCCACAGCCCTCTGGTGTCTCATGGTGCACTGGGCCAGCGCTAGCCAAGGTTAAGAGCCTTGCAAATTCTACGCATCATTTAACACTTTAGTAAGGCACACAACTGCGTGTAACAGTGCTGAGAAGAGCCTGTGATTTGTGTGTGTTTGTCCATTTAGTTCTGTGAATATTGACACAGTGAGGCTCATAAACAGAGCATAATGTGCCCAGGTACATAACAATTCTATAATGAAGATTCTTCAACCTCTCAATAGATCTGGGCTAAGTTATGAGAAACTTCCCTAAAATAGCACTTTTTGCTGTCTTTTTTTTTTTTTTTTTTTTTTTTTTTTTTTTTTTTTTTTTTTTTTTTTTTTTTTGCCTTCTAGATCAGTAAAAGGACCAAAGTAAGTGGGCTAGGGGTGTTTTATGTGTCTTTTTAAGACCCTGACATATCATGAATGTTTTTCACTGAGTATGGAATACAGAATGTTAGGTTAAATAAGCAGAAGACTTAGTTGGCCTGATGTTGTGTTAATACTTGGAGTTCTTGCATGACAAACCACAACCTAATTTGGTGCTCTTTAAAAGCCCCACAACCTAACTTAGAGGTAAGTTTTTATAATAAATAGCTGGGTCCCAGCCAATCACAAGTTGCCAACTAATCAGAGCATATTCAAATGTGGCAAAGTCTTAACTGTAATCAATCAAGCTGTTTCAGTGTTTTTCTGTCTTCTCTCTATCAATACTCATTGCTCCCCTTGTAGAGCAGAGTTCACTGAACCTCTTCTGATTCAGAGTGCTAGCTGATTCATTTGTAGCTAAATAAACTTTGGCAAATTGAATTTGTCTGAAGTTTTCCTTTTCACAAGTGAAAGGTTTTGCACTTGTCTTATTGTCATAATCCCAAAAGCAGGCCTAAGATCTGTTCTGGGGAGACGATTTCTTTAGCTTTTGAGTGAAAGGTCAGCGGTGAGGTAAGAAAATTAACTTTGAAAGTTTTAAATGTACTCATACAGAGCAGCATTCATGTGGCAAAGGGTCATGAACACCATAGGTATGCACTGTGGGGAATTCAAATTATGCATTCTTAGGATGATCATCAGCTTCTTAGCTGGAACCAGGGATGCCTTAGTTACCAAAGATGTCCTGGTTGTCTTCTGGCTTTCATGTAGTTTTACTATTAAGCATTGATAAATCTTAATGTAGTTTCATAAATTTATTTTGATTGTCAGCCTTAGACCAGAAGTCACTTCTTGGTGACAGGGTGGGTCTGGATTCCACATTAAAGTTGCCCTAAACCTGTTTCACTGTATTGGAGAAAGTGAATTTGAGTTTATAGACATAATGTCATGTCAAAGATGAAACTCCACAGGGAATTAAAAGGTTGAATTCACTCAGGGTGCAGGAGAAATCCATGTAATTGAGGTCTTTCCCCCTCCTGCTCCTTTCCCACCCTCATTCTATCTTCAATTATCTGGGTAATTTGGTCCTGAGGGCATACATTCCTTTATAACTCAAATCCATTATGCAGAGAGGAGTCATCAGGAAATTACTCTGATTGCCTCCCAGACACTGAGCCTAAGGTTTTGGAGCCCATCCTGCTGCCTTTAGCCAGCACTGCTCTCGAGTTTAGGTACAAGCCTGGAGGCTGGACATCCTCAGTTCTTCTCTTCGTCATTCCTCTTTGTTTTAGCAAGAGCTATCTGCAGGGAAGGCTCACGCTGGGGCTGGCTGGCAGTGGCTTCTTTCTGCCCAAGGCTGCTGTCTCTGCCAGCTTTCCTTGGCATGTGTTGCTATGTTTATTCCTGGCTAGGGTGAGCTGCTGCCAGGCAGGCAGGCATATGCTTTTGCCTCGTCTAGCCATCTCCAGGAGCCAGGGACCCAGGCCTTTTAATTTATCTAAATCTCAGGCCTTCTGGTGGGGGGCTGGTTCTCATGTTTGTGCCCCTACAGCAGCTATCTCTGTGTCGTCCATGGTCCATGAACTGTCTGCCTTTGGACTTCCCCTACACTCATGCCAAATGCAGACACTTTCAACACGTACTGCATGAGAGTATATTTCACTCTTCTGGAAGAACTCACCATCAGACTTTATTTTTTCTAGATTTTTGTTTTCCTGGGGATACCCAGTTTCAGTTTGAAGTGTGTGTGTGTGTGTGTGTGTGTGTGTGTGTGTGTGTGTGTGTGTGTGTGTATGGGGAATCAGAACATAGCAGCACAGGGAAGGGTTTGAGATTCTGGTGTCAGGAATTCATTTTGGCTTTTGTACCCCTATGCATATGAGATTTTTTGTCTGTTTTATTTTCTGTTCTCCCCCTAGTGCCTTGCACAGTGTCAGGCATGAAGTAAGTGATGAATGAGAATGCAGGTGAATGAGCAAGAAGGCTCAGAGTCTGCCCCCTGCTTAGCAGCCTTGGGCATTATGCAAAGTTTTTTCTTTTTAATGTATTTAGTACAGGGTCTACAGGGTCTCACTACACAGATCAACTCCAAGTGATCCTCCTGTTTTCAGCCTCCCAAGTGCTGGGATTACAGGTGTGAGCCACCATGCCCAGTCTCAATTATTGTCTCAGTGCTCCCCTGGGGGTGGGCCTGGTGCTCCAGGGATCCAACTCTAGTCCCTGTGTCTGCCTAAGCAGGTGCTTTAATCTGCTGAACCCTTATGTAAGATTTTTAACTATCTCATGCTCTCAGCTTGTTACCTGCAAAATGGTCACAAAATGTGTAAAACCATATAGAAAATTTGGGAAGCACCTCTCATCTTTGTCAACCACAGCTCTTTAGGAAGAAACAGTTTTCCTTTCATCCAACAACTGTTCACTGTATACTTTGGATGACGGAACACTTCACATTGTCCTACAAATATTTTTAATGAGTGGGACAAATTGGTCTCATTCCTCCTCAACCCTAGGACCTTGCAGAGGCCCCACACATGGTGCTGGCTAACTCCTATGCTCATGGACTGGGGTCACTCATGGAAGGAAGCAGGGGCATTGCACATGTCACTCAATGGACTCTATGGCTGGGGACAGGCCCAGTAGAAGGCACCTTTCCATTGTCTCACTTTTCTATCTCAGGTTCTGTACAAGGGAAGAGAACTGAGAGTTCTTTACAGACAGTTTGGGCTTGTGGGATTATGTAATGACTTGAAATGGAACACAATACTTCAATCTCGTCCTTTCAATGGAGCAAAAGCTTAATAAGATGAGGTTGTAGATTCCATAGCCATCTCCAGACTGTAATTCTTAACATACTTATAAGATTTTATGGTTTGCATGCAATGGCCTACACATCTGTGATATCATGGTATTTTACCCCTCCTGTGAGTTAAAATGAACTTGTTACTGTCACACCCACCCAGCAGGAAAGAAAAATAAAGCAGAACGTGGAGAGTTGCCAAAGTTAGAGAGTTATGTAGTGACATATAAGTTCGAAACTTCATTTCATGGCCCCAAGCTCTTTTCATTAGATCCTGTACATTCTGTGGTTATCAGAGCTCAGAGGAGGAGCTGTGTGTTCTGTGCTCCTATTCACTTTGTCAGTACTGCTCAAAGTCTCCTAACCTTTCCCTCCTTCCCTCCCTCCCTCCTTCTCTTCCTTTCTTCCTCCCTTCCTTGTTCCCCCCTCTCCTTCCTTCCCTCATTCCTCTCCATGTGAACTGAAGTCTGTATCTAACACACACTGTATAAATTTCTCCATGTGTTATTTTTACTATTATTTCTGACACATAGTCAGTTTCTTACCTTGCAACTGAATTAATCATGCTTGATTAATTTTGAAGGGAGCTTTTGTTTAATTGAAATTTTTAAGATGGTGAAGAATCAGTCATGTAGCTTTCAGCACTGCTTCCCCCAGATACAAACCAGCTAAGAAAGCCTACTCAACTTGCCATGTTAAGATGTCTGTTTCAATGCTCAAGATGGTTATCATCATTAATTGCATCTTTGTTTTGGGATAAAAGAAAGGGAAGAATATCATCCTGCTTCAGAATAAACCTTACTGATTAGGGTCTTATGCCAGCAGTTTGAAGCCTAATTTTTTTAAAGCTCTGATAAAATAACACATAACCTACACACCAATCAATTGTGACATATGATTTATTTACTGTAAGGCAATACTGGTCCTGTCCAAAGCTATGAAAAAATGATAAATGAAGTGCTTCTTTACTTAGTACTGATGTTGTTCATTGCAAACCTTTTTTAAAAGGTTGGGCACTTTTATAAATGGGACTTAACATGATATAATAATGTAGTGAGGAGACAACTAATGAAATAAAATATAATATAAGCATATATCCCAGATGATTCTTCTCGGGTGTTAAAGGTATAGCTCATCCTCAGGCTCTGGCACATTAGCTAATTGCAGAAACACACACACTTCTTTGATTTAGGTTAGTGTGTTTATTCTTTGCTCTGTGGGACCAGCAGCTTTCACATCATGGCTGGCTTTCATGACACAAATCTAGGCCCTGCCAGGCCTGTCAGACCCTACTGACCTGGTGCTGCCCCAAGCCCATCCTGCAGCATTCTATACTCTGTTTGCTCCATCCACATTGCTTTCTTCATTCCCTTCCACATCAAGCTCCTGCCCGGGATATGGCTAGACTCAAAGTGCCGCACACCCCATGCCTTATGTGTTTGGAAGGTGTTTATAGTACGAGGACACCCTGCGCATCAGTGGACCAGGTTGCGGATGAGCCCACAGCTGACTTGCTGTGAGGAGGCCAGTCACTGGGTGTGACCTTTAGCAGCGGGCTGCACCTCCCTCCCAGGTCCTTCCTGCTTCTGCTCCTGCCTGGCTGCCATGGGCTGAGCACATTTTCATGCCTACCCCTCAGCCATCCTTCTTCTGCTCTGCAGTCAGCTGACCACCGGCTGAAACTGTGAACCCAACAAACCTATCCTTTGACAAGATCTGGAGATACTTTTGGTTGTTATGGCTTTGAGTTCGAGCTGCGATAGGAATCTGGTGGGAAAAGGCTAGAGATATCCTACAATGCCTGGGGTCATATCCCATAACAAAAAATGACCTGACTTGAAGTGTCACGGATGCTAAGGCTGAGACACCATCAACAGTTAGCACAGATGGCAGCTCTTCTTGTGAGATAGGCACTGCCCACCACCTCATCTAAAGCCAGATTACTTCTTACACTACTTCTTTTTTGCTCTGTAGCTTCAGGCATAACCTGAAAATTTAATTCTTTGTGTATTTATTTCATTTATTGTTTGCTTTCCCACTGTAGAGTTGAGGCTACATTCAAAAAGGGATATTGACTGGTTTGTTTTTTTATTTTAAATTTTTTTATTAACTTTATTGAGAAACAAATAGCAATGAGACAGTTTCAAAACATCTTAGGAGGACAGTTACAATAATTAATACATTGCATATTGTTGTCTTTATAGTGGTTATTTGTAATTCAAGATGCAGACATGATATCCTGTCCAAACACTATTAGTACAAATATTTCTTCTCATTGAATTAAGAGAAAGTAGCTTTATATCTGTCCTATTTTGTATACAAAGATACAAAATGGTCCTTTATTTACATGACTTTTTTTGTTTAGTTTTGTCAGATATGGGTATTCCATTGCCATTTAAATATTGTAGGTGCATCGGTATACATTGGTTGGAAGAAAGGACTGTAGGAAGGAAGGCAGGAAGCCAGACATACAGGGAGCAACAAAATAAAGGATGAATGTATAGATACATAATAAAGACAGAGAAAACTTACGAACAGAAAAAAATCTATGGTCAAATACTCTTATCTAATAGACACTGACCATCACAGGTAGTTGGGGTGTGGTCATAAGAATACTTTCTGTTAATAGCTCCTGGCTAATGATGGATAACAATGGCTTCAGAATCATCCTGATGTATCTTAATTGTTCTTGTCTCACAGATAGATGAAAAGACCAAGTCTCACAGAGAGTCCCTCAGTGGAGTGGCAAATGCATTCACTCTGCTAAGGAAAGCACATGTTTCATAAAGACATGACTTTATTGACTTTTCCTCTGGCTTCCTACTGAGCCTTTAAACTCTGGAACTTTCATCACACTTCCACCCCCACTCCCAGCCTCTGTCTTTATCCCCTAATTACATGAGCTTAACTTCCCCTGACCTACAGAGAGTCAAAAAAAATTGGCATATAAAGTCTCGTTGTATTTCAGTCTGACCTATGGGTCCTTTAAATGAAGCCTGGATACAGTGTGGGAGTTTGAGCTGCTAATGTCTTGATGGCTTTAAGAAGCATAAATCTCTCTAAACCCAAGGGGACTTGACTGTGGTGAGTTCCAAACCTCTTCGATTTGTGACACCTCATGGTTTGATTTGCTAACACCTTCTTTCCCTCTTTTAAAAGTAACAGGTGTGTCATATATTTGTGTAAAAATTAAAGCAAATCATTATTTATGCTCTTTTACTATTCAGCATTACTTTTGAAGGTGACAAAAGAGGGAGGTGCTCTGCAGAATTTTTAAGAGCCACAATAGCTACATTCTTCAGGGTGCTTCAGTTTTTAATTCTTTCTGGACTCCCGATTCCATCACATCTAATTAATTTATGCTTTCTGGTTTTGAACTGTTATGTGTAATCTTTTATGCGGCACTTGGCCATATACTGCTGTTCTCTACTGTTCACAAATTGCTTTTGGTGTGTTTTGTATTCCCAGGATATCATTTCTTTCAGATATGACCCAGATCTAAGGACAGAGTAAAATCTTTTGACTAATCGGAGACATCCTTTGCTGGCATAAGGCACAACCCATGTTTGAAATATAATCTCTCAGTGCTTATTGGATAACTTCCTAGAGAAGAGAGAAGCAAATCTGTCCAGTGATGGCTCAAGAATAAAGGCTTCACAAATTCCATGGAACGAAAAACGGTAGCCACAATGTTAGACACCACAGGTCTCCATTCTCTATACTTGGAAGGAAGTCAGATGTTGTAAAATGGAATTTGGAGACTATCAAGTAAGCCCTTTAGGAATGCTGTGATGGAGCCAGCAACTCTTGGCTTACCATTCCAAATGTGTGCTCCTGCCCTCTGATAATGCAGGAAGCTGGACGGCTATCCTGGAGGTCTTTATCCTCCATTGACAGAGGCTGAAGTGGTCATGGGCCTCTATCCTTCTTCCCTATTGTGCCATTTTTTCAAGAATAAGGTAGAAGAAAGCTCTTTCTGTGAAGGCTTCATTCTTTGAATTACAACTCAAATAGTGTAGTTTTTTGTTAACACCTCAGTGTTGCAGATTTTTATTCAATTTATTGCTTTAGCTCTCATCCAAGGAATCTCAGAAAAAATTTCTGTCAATGACGTACAAGTGAGATTTATAGAGAACACTTCATTATGTAATGTGATATAGTCTTTAAGTCTACAGATGAGTAATGAAGGGGCTTGGTTTTAGCATCGCCACTACTTCTTTCTTCAGGTTGAACTTTCCGCCTAGGGAACTCTTCTCACTTTCTCTTACTTGAATCCCAATTTGTTGCTCTGGAAAACAGGTACCTCTCTACTCAGTACTCCCTGAGGGAAACTTCCTTGTCCCTTGTGTGATCCTCAGTGTATCACAACTAAATAGACTAAGGATGGCCGTCTGCTGACCAGTTAGCAAGCTTTGAAAAGTATTCCTCTCTGGGTATGATTCCATTCCTGATAGTTTCAAATTTCTACCAAGGAGGAATTATTACACATTTCCCCTTTTTATGGGCTTATTTGAGCTGGTCTTCGTTTGATTTTCAAAGAGCATTTATCTAATGG
Organism: Ctenomys sociabilis; assembly: GCA_004027165.1. Classification (NCBI taxonomy): domain Eukaryota; kingdom Metazoa; phylum Chordata; class Mammalia; order Rodentia; family Ctenomyidae; genus Ctenomys; species Ctenomys sociabilis. The sequence goes on along the minus strand of PVKA01003762.1, from coordinate 89,284 downwards.
TCATTCTTGACATGCTTGAATTTTTGAAAGGACGGACTAATCAGGGCCCTGTTCTTAGATATGCTTTCAGTCATACAAAACAATATTTTTAGTTGAGGGAGCAATGTCATTCTCTGTTTGTGCACAATTATCAGACCTCCCATTTGATTGTATCAGTCATAATCAGAAGTCTCATCCACACTGAGTCCTTCCGCGGTGTTGAGATGAGGCCTTCCAACTTACATTGGTCAACAGAGGTGGGCAGAAACAGTAGAGGCGAATCTGAGAGAAGAACTTAAGAGACATAAAGTTTCACGCTTGAGGTTCTGTTATCACTGGAGAAGAGCGTTGTCCGGCGCAGATCGGCGCAGAAAGAAAGACCCAAGACACCTTGTCTTCCTTTTAGAAGGAAAAGATCTCTCTTTATTGCGGAAGCACAGCAGCTTATATAGTATAGCTAAGCCAATCATCAGCAGCCACGTATAAATATACAGCCAATCCCGCTCTGTTGTCAGGCAGCCCCCTTATTCTGTCTGGATCAACAGGCAGGGCCATATCTTACTTCCTGTTATTCCGAACATGTCAAGGCAGAGCCCACAAAAAATGCCAAGCCGTTACCCAGAGCGCCAAGCCGCTGCTTGCACCGCTCCCAACAGAGCATGGCTCCAAGAACTGGCCAATGCCCCAAAGATGCAAAGCATGAGGAGCAGCATAGCCTCTGCTGACATAGACTTCCAGTCTAACTAGAGCTCTGGAAACTGACACTTTTGGCTTTGTGCTCAGGCCTTCTTCTGAAACTTATGAGCAGGTTAAGTATTTACTAGTGTGCTACTGAGAATTTGTGATTGTTGTATAGCTTAGTTATTTTCTTGTCACTGAGACGCAATACCCAACACCCACAACTCTAAAGAGGAAAGGTTTATTTTTGGCTCACACTTTGTGGAGGTTTCAGTTCATAGTCTCCTCTGAGATTTAAGGCAAATCTCTTACTGTGAGCCCCTATAAAAATTGAATACTACCAACTTGTAAAGACACAGGGTAAGTATTTTCATTCCAAAAGGAAGAAAAGGCATAGAAAGGAATGGGACTGAAGCAAGACTTAAATTGAGCTAGGTAAACATTAAGTCCCACAGTTCCATGTCTAGCACCAGGAAAGGCTGCAGTGAAATGTGAGCTCCAAAGGATATTGGTGGCCCTGCAAAACTACTGGTGGTTGTATCCCTCATGCTTCTCTGTTGGGCTGGCTTTACTCATGCCTTACTGCTTTCCTTTGTTGACACACATTCCTGATTTGTCTTTTTTTTAAATTTTTTTTTTTAACAACACAAAGTCTCCTTTGCACTTTTGGCTTTGTGATCACAGCTTCCCATGCTGCAGTCTCAGAGAACACTCCCAGGCAACTCAGGCCTTCTTCTGAAATCTAGGTGGAAGCCTTTGTGATCCCACAATTCTTGCATTCTGTGTGTGCATAAAACCAGTGCCATGTGGATGAGGCTAAGTTCTGCAGCCAGTTAGGGAAGTAGCTGAGCCTTTTTGCATCTTGCTGCTGGTGGTTGAAGAGGCCTCTGAGTGCCCAGATATCTGAGAGAATGGAATCTTCTGGAATCCACTCCCATTACCTAGGCTGCCATCATTCTGAAACAAGGGGTCCCAGTATAGCTGGGTAGTGGGGTCCCCACTGGGCCTTTCAAGGTTCTTCTTGTCCAGTTCAAAGAATTCAACAGGACAAACCAGTGGATATAAATGTTTAAAATTTACTAAAGGCAAAAGAAGAAAAAATACTGCTCTAAAGAAAAGGAAGTGAAAGAGAAAATATACTTTACACACAGCGTGGCCATTGCCAGAACAAGAGGACAGTGGCCATGAGGCCAACAGCCACTGCTTCTATTCTTCCTCTATCATTATGACCTGAGTAGCTCCTACAGGGTCTGAAGCTGTTCTATTCACATGTTCCCAGGATGGGCAGGTCTCTGTAACTGACAATTATCCTGCTGGTTTAGTATTCCTTAGACTTCTGCCTTGTTGGGACTCTTTGCAAAACAAACTCATCTTTGCAATTTTGAGCCTGCAAAGGGCAGAGCCTTGCTGGTTGCTCATATACCCTCAAAGCATTCTTCCTATTGTCCTATTGTAAAGTACTTGGCTGATTTTTAATACTTATCTTTTTCTCAGACACAGGGACCGGGGGTTTGATTCCCAGCATGATGTACCAGCTCTGCCCCCAGGGCACAGTGAGAAGGTGATGGAGACTGGGCATGGTGGTGCATGCCTGTAATCTCAACACTTGGGAGGCTGAAAAAAGGGTCACTGTGAGTCTGATCTGTGTAGTGAGACCCTGTACTAAATACACTTAAAAATACTTATCTATTCTGCCACTAAGCTCCCCTCTATTCCATATTTGCAGTTCTCAACTTTACCGGAGATTCCTTGAAATCACCCCATTGTGCTCTTTGACCTTTATTCTCAAGGTAGAGTTGGTTAAAAGCTACCAATAGTACTCAAACCATAGTTTTACTATTTGGCTGCCTTGAAATTTCCTCCACCAGAATAATGAGTCCACAGACATTAATTACAGCATACTGCAATCAAATGCGAGATCAAAATGTCAACAAATTTTCTGTCAGAGAATAACAGCCATAGCCTGGACTCCAACTCTTGGTGCTATCCTTGTTCCCAATTCAGACCTCCTGACCTTGCTCTTTACTGGCTGTACTTTTTAAGCACTCTGGTCTTCTGAGCTCTAACTAGAATCTCCCATCAAGGCTATGTTATCCAGCATCTCCAAACTTTGCTAAATTCCTCCCTCAAGCCAGTCCCAAAGGCTTCTGTACCACCCGATTGGCCAGCATCACAGTAATTACCTATTTCTTTGGTACCCGACTCTTTTTAGCTACTCTCTCATCACTAAGACACAGTACCTAGCATCCACAACTCTTAAGGAAGTGATGCTTATTTTGACTGATTGTTTGTAAAGGCTTCAGGTCATATTTGGCTGGTTCCAAAGCAAGATGGCATGGAAGAATGATACGGAGGAGGAGGAATTCATAAAATGGAAGTAGGAAACAGAGTGTTCCAGGGGGAGGAGAGGGAGGTATACTCCTCCAGACCACATCTCTGGGGATCTACTTCCTCCCTCCAGTCTCACTCCCAATATCACTTTGGTGATAATCTCATCACTGGCCTCTCCATGAGCTAGCCACCTCCCAAAAACCTCACCTGTGAGTGCCTGAAGCCTTGTGGGTCCATCTAGATACAAACCATGTTACATGATCAAAACTGATGTTTCCTATGTATCAAAAGATGTAGCTTTTGTTTATGATGAGGCCAGTGAAGTCCCCTCAGGCTTTATCTTGTAATCCTATACCTTACACTATAGATCCTTTGTCTGTGTCATCCATGTGGATGAGTCATGGCCAATGCTTGACCAGTTTGCTCTCTGTGAAAGCCTTCTCTCCATGTGACTCTCCTCAGGCACACTATAGAGCATCAATCTCTTTCCTCTGTGGCTCCATAATCTCTTTGATCAGAAAATTTGGGGCACAGCTGAGTTTCATGATGTTACAGAGCAGGTTAACCTATGTCCTGAGTCTTCGCTGACCTTGAGAGGCTAGGGCCAAAATGTTTGCTGGTCTTGCGGCTCTTCTATTTCTCCAATTTTGATCAGTGAACTTAGGTTGTTAACCATCCAGAAGAAAAGCTGGTTAGTACCATGAAGCATATGCCATTCAGTTTTCCCTAACTATCTGACTCAATTGTTTTTAGTTGCTGTTGTGCATTTCTATTTGTATTTCTTCTTTTGACTTCTTATACTAGGGAGACTATACAATATTTGTACCTGTGTGTCTGGTTTATTTCACTTATGAGTGTATGTTCAAGTGGCATCCACTTCAATATAAATGCTTCAAGTTTATCATTCTTTATAGCTGAGTAATACTCCATTGTATAGAAATAGCAATGTTTTTCAACCATTCCTCATGTGATGGACATCTTAGTTGTTTCCAAGATTTTGCTATCACAAATTGTGCTGCTATAAACACAGGTACACATATATCACTATGATATAATGTTTTCAGTTCCTCTGGGAAAATTCCTAGTAGGGGGATAGCCAGCTTGAATGGGATTTCCAGTCCTACTCTTTTGAGGAGTCTTCACACTGATCTTCACAGTGGTTGTACTATCTTGGTCTTAAGCATCCAGCAGAAGAGTATAAAAATGGGGTATATAATGTGGGGCCATAATAATAAGTTGTGCTGTAAATGGCTACAGTCAACAACTTCTTCAGCTAACTCACTATTATAATGGAATTTTGGACTGTGTTGGATTCTGTTGCTGAGCTCAGGCGCCTAAATTGGTTTAATGACAATGGAGTGCTCATCTTTGACAGGTCTAGACAAAAAAAGGGGTATACAAAGGCAGAATCATGATGTGTGTGTATAAACAGTACAGTTAGGATAAATATGCCGTGCTTCTGCATAATTCTATGAGAAGCAAGATTTGGACTAATAGTGGTCGGACAAGATATTATGTTGGCTTCTAGTACTATGGACAACCACTAGGAAAATAACAATGTAGAAAATATTAGTTATTGAATCTGTGATACAATTCAGGTATAAAAAATAAGTATATAGCTACACTCTCTTAATTCAGTGATCAGAGACATCTGCTATAATAATGTCTGTAAGTATAATATCATGTATGCACCTTGTACAATACCAAAACATTATGAAAACATTTTGTAATGTATTAATTTATTGAATCTGTCCTGTTAATTTGTCTTGAAACTGTCTCATTGCTATTTGTTCTTCAATAAAATAAAAAAATAAAAAAACAAAACAAAACAAAAAAATGGATGTTTCCGTCTTCTGTACCTTCCTGGGCTTTAAACAGTATTCTTTCTTGATTTTCATTTCACCTGTGGCCATTTCTCAGTTTTTCTTGTTACTTGTTTTTTTTTTTTTTTCACTGTATTTGATACAGGGTCTCACTACACAGCTCAGACTCACAGTGATCCTCCTGCTTTCAGCCTCGGCAGCACTGGGATTACAGGCGTGGACCACCATGCCTGGTCTCAATGGCCAGCTCAGCACACCTAGCAGCAGGGCTGGCACAGCATGTGGTGTCAGGGATTGTACATGGGTCCCTGTGCTTGCCTAAGCAGGTGCTTACTCCACTGAGCTATCTCACCAGCTCTGTTGCTTGTTTTTGATGTTGGTATTGCCAAGCTTCTGGGCAAAGCCTTATCTGTGTTTTAAATGTAATTTTCTGTGAATGATCTGCACAATTCTGACTTAAGTATTACTTACAGGCCAGTTTCTCTCAAGTTTTATATCTTTAGTCTACACTTCATTCCTGATTCATAGACATACAGATACATAGTACTAGCATTTCCCCAACAATAATACCTAGCTGAAAAATTATCAGCTGTGAAAACTAGATTTCAAAAATGCCATCTTCGATGAACCTATTCCTTGCCTTCCCCGCCTTACATAGTAGCCACCAAGCAAGAGAAAAGTGATGGCAGGAAAGGCAAGGATCAGCTGATTGGGGCTGCCATGTCTGATTTCTAGTGCTGAAGGCTGATTGCTTTCTGGACAGGTCTTCTGTTGAGGAAAAAAGAATGGCCATTTCCTCCTTAATGCTTTCCAGCATCTACAGTAGAGGTATCCATCCCTACACCAAAGATTTGTTCTCCTTCTGTATCTCTTTTCAAGAGGCTGATGCTAGTTTTGCTTAGTTACCTAAAGCTATAGTTTTGTTTCTGTCACTCTAGGCCTTTCCGTTTGTTGTAGAGTTGGTTGCCCACTGTATGCACTTCTGTTTCTTCAGTGTCTCTCAGGACTCTATGGTTCTCCACCTCAGATTTTCACAACTGTAGAGCAGCACTCTACTCTCTCACCTGGCCTATAGTGATCATTTTCTAAGAGTTAGCAGTGCAACTAGTGTGGCTCTGTCACTATCCATAAAGGTTATTATCAGATGATGCTTCCAAATAATGTTTCTGAGAAGATGTATCTGTCCATGACAGGTGTGTCTGTAACTTCTTCCTATATGTCCTTCATGACAAAGTCCCAACTTTAAGCAAGGAATGTCAATCCCTTTGTGAACTCATTTATTTTGCTTTTTACTATAATGAATGAGAATAAGACCCATAAGGAAAGACCCTGTCTTCATAAGGAAATGAAGAAAAAAAAAAGATTATAACACTAAAAAGGAGTGTTATGTTCATAAAATGTGCACCCAACCCATGATCCAGTGAAAAGAGAGCTAGAAGGCTTTCTGATTTCAGCCTGAATCAAAGCCTGAAGGAAGTAAGCTTTAACCCCATCATGGGGTAAATGAGGTCCAGAGCAGGAAGGAGTGCATTTGAGTAGAAGAATTGCATAGTCCAAGATCTACAGCACCATGTGCCAGAACTGAAAGGATCAGTCCAGTGGAGCATAAAGAATGCTGGGGTTAGTAGGGACTTATGTTCCTTATGAACCATATTAAGGAAAGCAGAAATTGTTGAATGAGATTAAAATGTTGCTCAAGCAAAATAAGCTATTTAATTATCAAGAAAAATATCTATTTGGGGGATACTTAAAGACAGGCTTCATTACATTTAGATTTATAGTTTTTTAAGGATCACAATAAGATTACTTGAAAATGAACTTTTATTGACTCTGAACATAAAGGTGAAAGAAACCTTCAGAGGTCACTGGGATTTTATCCCTGCCTACAGGCAGAATCCTCAGTAAATCTTTCCAGACACATGAGTGTTTGTTGCAAAAGGTATTCACCCGCAAGGAGTAATCTCTGCTTTTGTTGACAGATTTAGAGATGTTTTGCCAAATACTATCTTAAAATACTATGATTAGATGTAATTTTACAAAAATGAGCCTATAATGGAGGTGATTTGCTTGCAGCATCAGCTAAGAAATATCTTCTATTTACAGTTTATTTAATTTACATTTGATTAATTTGCACTGAGTGCAAGCAGTCTGTAATTATCTCTTTGTCTACTCCAAGAAACATGCAAAATTATGTTTGGAAAATCGTGAAGTCAGAAGATGTTAACATAGAAAATACCACTGAAGTAATTTCTTTCACCCCCTTATCGTCAAAGCAAATCCTTTATGATTTTAGATTCATAAGGGAGTTTTTTGAAACTGTATTTCCCACACATCTTAACACAAAGTGTTATTTACCTCCCATTTTCACACTTTAACATTTAAGATGTTACAAACAACAATTTTTATTTCTTTGGTTCTGCCTCATCCATCATCTCTAGGAAAAGCGGTATTTTAAACACATCTCTCAGGAAATACTGAACGTAGACATCCTGCGAAGTCAAGGGTGAGAACTGTAGCATGGCATCATTTGTTCACTTAATTTTCAAATACTTATTGTATTCTTCATAAACTGACGTGGGTGGCATCTCACACACACTTGATTCAATTAAACATGCCGAGGGTCAGCATGCTGCCACCTTGGGGCCAAATCCAGCTTTGTGCCTGTTTTCATGTGGCTTTCAAGCTAAGAATTTTTCACAGTTTTTGAATGGTAGGAAATCATCAAAAGAACATTTGAAGACATGTGAATATTAAATCAAATTCAATTTGCCGTGTTCATAAATGGATTTATTGGAAGATACCTGCATTATTTATTTACGCCATGCGGATGAATGCTTCTGCGCTACAAGACCGCACTGAGTAGCTGCAGTGGAGGGGTCTGGTAGCCTAAAACATTTGCAGTTCTGCTCTCTACAGGAAATGTTTGCTGATTCCTAGTGTAAGGTGACTGTGGGCATTTCATTTCCTTGTGAACGATGCGTTTGTTAGTGAGCACAAAGCCCTGATCCTGGGCTGGCAAGATAGCTCAGCGGTCTAAAGTGCCTCTCAGGGACCGCGGTTCGATCCCCCCACCACATGCCATGCCAGCCCTCCCCCCAGTCCCCCATCCCACAAAAAAAAAAAAAAAGAATCCATGATGTGTAGTGAGACACTGTAATAAATAATTAATTAAAAAAAACAAAAAAGCCCTGATCTTGGCAAGTGGAGTATCAGAAACCGGAGAGTGGCTCCTGGTAAAGGCTTCTAGCTGCTGAAAAGGGGCAAAAGAAAGGGCAGCTTCTTGCTTCCTTTGTTGTTGTTTACTAGGGCAAGCAGGCTGGTGGTGTGGCAGCCCTGTTGCGATTGGGAAGATGCTGGGCTAGAGGAAAGAGCATCTGGCTGCAGGTGACACTGGGAGATGACCAAAGTTAACCCTTCCCAGGGTACTGAGTCACTGGCTAAGCCCTAAATCCCACAGACGAGTATAAAGCCTGGAATATGCGGGCACACAATTTCTTAATGGTTAAGACATTTTATTCTATTTTTTTCCACCTCACTTTTTAGAAATTTATTGATTTGCTTCTTTATTAATATGTATTGGTAGCACATTATGCTTGATTGCTTAGGTGAAGTGAGTACATGTACACAACGCATGCTAAATCCTTTTTATTTTGAGACAAGGTCTACTATGCAGTTTGGGCTGGACTTGTGTTCATTCTTATAGCCTCCAGGCTCCTCTTGAAATCTAAGCAGTCCTCATGTATCAACTTCCCCAGTACTGGTATTATAGATGTGCGCCACCACAGCTGGTGCTGGGGGCTGTACAGCACACCTGGGGTTCCTGGCTTGGCGTGGCATGTGAGGCAGGGCATCAAATGTGGGACCTTGAGCTTGCCAGGTAGGTGCTTATGCCTCTGAGCCAGGGTCTCACTATGCAGTTCAGGCTGGCCTTAAGCTCATTTTGTAGCTCAGGCTGGTCTCAAACTCACAACAATCCTCCTGCCTCAGCCTCCCGAGTGCTGGGATTACAGGCATGTGCCACCACGCCTGGCTCCCCTAAATCCTTTTTAATCTCTTTTCTGTTCTCTCTTTCTATTTTTAACTCCCCTTTCCTTATTTATTTATTTACATTTATTTCCTTTTATTGAAGAACAAATACCAATGACACAGTTTCAAATCAAATTAGTAGGACAGATTCAACAATTAATACAATGTTGTTTTCGTAGTGGAATCCCCTTTCCTTATGAGAAAGATCTATCTCTCTACTTCCTATTGCCCTTTATCTTTTTCCTTTATTGATAATTTTGGATTTCTCATATAGAGAAGCTGTGAAATGTTTAAGCTTATGTATCTGGTTTATTTCACTTAAAATTATGGCCTCAAGGAGCATCCATTTTCCTACAAATGACTCTAATGTATCTTTGTTTATGGCAGAGTAGTGCTCCATCATGTGCAAAGCCACATTTCTTTATCTATTCACCTGTTGATGAACACACAGGCTGTATCCAAGAATTAATGATTGTAAATGGTGCTGCTACAAACATGAGGGCATGTGTCCCATAGATGATGATGCCTTTAACTATTTAGAAAAGATACACAAAAGGGAAAGTCTTGGGTAAAGTGAGACTTCTAGCTTTATTTTTTTTTTTCGTGGAACTGGGGATTGAACTCCAGCCCTTGCACTTGCCAGGGAGGCACTTATTCTATTGAGCCATCTCTCTGACCCCTCTAGCTTTAATTTTTTAAGAAATATCTACACTGATTTTATAACAGTTGTACTAATATACCAGCAATGTAGAAGGCTTGCTTTTCCAATGCAGTCTCTGAAGCATTAATTAATTTGTTTCTTTTGTGTGTGCAGGATCTCACTATGCAGCTCAAATGCATAGCCATCCTGTTTTCAGCCTCCCCAGCACTGGGATTAGAGGAGTGCATCACCATGCCCAGCCTCCATGGCTGGCTCAAGGCCCCCAGGGGTGGGGCTGGTGTGGCATGTAGTGCCAGGGATGGAACTCTGGCCCCTGAGCTTGCCTAAGCAGGTGCTTATTCCTTTCAACTGTCTTGCCAGCTCTATTATTTGGTTTCTCAATGATGGCCATATTTTCTGGGGTAAGATAGATATTCGTATTGTTTTAATATGTATTTCTCTAATGTTTAAGTAATTTCTAGGTGGGGCTTTCTGGTTTTTGTTGCCAAAGTTTCCTACATAGACTTTTATGGTACATTAGTTGCCTATGTTATGCTGAAAATACAATACTGTCTAAAGGAAAATAGGATGTAGTATTTGTTCGTCACCAGTCAATTTTGTTGCAGAGACATTCCACCAAAATGAGAAAAGGAAAGTGTCAGGCTCTCTTGAGTGACACAGTGGCTCAGAAATGCTAGTGTTGGATCTGAGATTCTGACAGTGACTAAGATTTGAGGGATTTTTAATACGAAATTTATAAAGGACCAACATTTGCAGGAAAAGAGAAAAATATGTAAAAACAAAACAAAAAAGGCACAGGACATGAGTGGAGCATTTTCAGGGATAGTTGAACTATTACTAAAAAAGGAAGTTCTCAGAGTTCTTAGAATAGAACTTAGGTGTTTTTCTGTAGCAGTCACTAATGTCTATACTAGTAGAGTAACACAATCCACAACCATTTTCTTTTATTTTTTTAATGTATTTGGTTGTTACAGGGTATCACTACATGGCTTGGACTCAGTGATTCTCCTATTTTCAGCCTTCCCAGTGTTGGCTGGGCTTACAGGCATGTGCCACTATGCCTGGACTCAGTTGCTGGCTCACCATGCCTGGCGGCAGGACCAGTGCAGTATGTGGTGCCGGGAATTGAACTCCTGTCCCTGTGCTTGTCTAAGCTTGCCTAAGCAGGTGCTTTAGTCCGCTGAGCTATCTGGCTAGCCCCATACAACTATTTTAAAACAAAAGATACTACCAAAGAATTACTATTAAAAATGGGTATTGCTTTTTGAATTCTTACTAGGTTAGGTATTTAAATGTAAATTTTATCAATGCCAGCATAACTCTACAAGGAAGGTCCTACAATTGTCCCAATTTTAAAGATAATTAACTAAGGCACAGAGAAGTTAAAGGACTTTTTCAAGGTCCCACAGAAAATATAAAAGTGGGAACAAGTCCTTGGTCTTTTATTGGAGCCACAAAGAGTATCCTGTACAACGTGCATAAAGCCTTTGCAACACTGTAGGACAGAGTGGTTCAACCCTGTACGTGATGTATCCAGGGAACTCTCTCACTTGTTCATCATACACAAAAGTTACGGCTCTCAAAAATGGCAACAGAATTAATTGTATTGCAGACATTTAAAAATATATACATTTTTGAAGTAAAATTTTAGTTGTAAATTTAACCTTATAGTTCTAAGTGCTATTAATAGCCTGCCAGTGGGGTGCTCTCAATAGTGTAGTTTGAACAATAAAAACTTTTTATTGCCAATATCTATGTATTCTGACACTCAGTGACAATATAAATGTGTGTTTCTCATGTTATTGCATTCTACATGTTCTGAAATCAAATTTTCAATACCAGGCCAATGAGCTAGTTCAACAGACTAAGCGCCTGCTTTGGCAAGTGCAGGGACTAGGGTTCGATCCCTGGTCCCACATGCCACACCAGCCATACCCCCAGGACATGCTGAGCCAACAATGGAATCCAGGTGTGATGGTGCATGTCTGTAATCCCAAGACTAGGGAGGCAGAAAACAGGAGGACCACTATGACTCTGAGCAGCATGGTGAGACCCTGTACCAAATGCACAAATGAAAAAAAAAAGTATTACCAATACCTTAGTTAATAAAACAAAGGTTGGAGGTACAAGGAGACAGAGGATCATTCTGGAATTCACAGCAACAAGTAGCTGGATCCAATGAAAAATGAAACAAAGGCTAAATTGCCAAATTGTCGAGGTGTCGAATACAATGAAAAGAATTAATTTCAAATGAGTGAAGTTGATCAAAAAGTGAAACAAAAGGGGGATTCTCTGGTGTCAAATGAGAGGGAAGTGACAATAAAGGGGCAGAAAGAGAGGTGATAGGAAATGGGGGAAAGTCAATTGTGCTCAGCTCTGGAACCCATGAAGAGCCTTCATGTATGAATCTGTGCAGTCGTGCAGAGCCTTTGTGAAAACCTGGGCAGAGATGCTCTTCTGCTGGGTCACCCAGAGCAGCCAACAAAAGCTTGTAAGCCTTCATTTCTTCATCTGTAAAATGGGACTAACAATAGCACTTCACCTGTAGGAGATTAAATATAATCATGCGGACTGATTGCTTAGTGTAAAATTAGACCCATAGCAAAGTGTTCAATAAAATCAGCCACATTCATGTTCTTATTATCTGGTCTGTCAGGATGAATAATCCATCTTGCAAGCTCCATGCAGAATCGGTCTCACAAGGCACAAAATCAGTCCTGTCCAGGATAGACATTTAAAGCCATCTGTTGAATGCATGAAGAGCCTTTGTACCTTGAACTGTGTTTCTTCTTCTTCTTCTTCTTCTTCTTCTTCTTCTTCTTCTTCTTCTTCTTCTTCTTCTTCTTCTTCTTCTTCTTCTTGTTCTTCTTCTTCTTCTTTTTTTTTTTTTGTTGGATCACTTCTGCATTTGATTTACCCATTCTTATGCAAGGGAATATACAGTGGTGAGAATTTTAATGCATGAGTGTTTTAGGCAACAGCCCCAAAATGTCTTATTTTTACTATGTATTATTATAGCATTACATTCATAGTTAAGGGTCAGCTGCCATTTCCTGAGGTTTATAACATGCCTGTTTTAATTAACATCAAGCTAAATTTTGGCATACAGGTGGTCAGCCCAGATGTGAATGTTATTTTTAAAAGTGCCTTATGGCTGTTAAATCTCTTTCTTTAAAACAGCAAAACATATATGAGTATGGGTTCGTGGTGGGGAAGGGGGCTAGGGGACAGCAAAATATCTGAAATACTGATCACTTCAGTACTTCTTTAGGCAAACTTCAATTCCAAAGAGTCCTTCAGAATTACAAAATATGCTCACAAAGGCCATAGACTAATAGGTTGAATGAAATCCAGAATGACAATAAAAATGAGGTGAACACACACTAGAGAGGTAGAAGAAAGGGTGTGGGAGATGCGTGTGCCCTAGCATGGGTAATGTCATGTGGATGCAGTCATAGAGGCCAGAGGCAGGCATGGGGTTTCTAACTTGTGGAGATAAGATAGTACTCAGACTTTTTATTTTAAGTAGCATGTAGTGGATGTGTGTGTACACAGATGTGCGCTCTCTCTCTCTCTCTCTCTCTCTCTCTCTCTCTCTCTCTCTCTCTGTGTCTCTCTCATAAGCCTATGGCACACACCTGTGAGCCCTGTCACTGCTAACTTAGGCAAATTTGATGACTTTCCTGGAGGCTTGCTTGCTCATGTTTACACTTGGGTGCTGATGATCTTTACAAGTCATTTCCATACATCTATCATCTTTATTAGAATATTAATTCCACTGCTAAGCTGTTGGCTTTACTACCTACCTTTTTTCATTTTGTTTCACTACATTATGTTTATGGCATTTGGGATAGAACCTCTGACCTTGCGAGTGGTGGGTGAGTGCTCTACCACTGAACTACATCCCCGGCCCGGTTTCCCCAGTTCTTCTTGCCTCTCTAAATCTATTGTCCATACCACTTAGAGGGTCATTTATTTGAAATATAATCTAAACATATCACTGCCCTAGTTAAAATATTTTAATGGCTTCCAGTCCTTTCTCATTGGATAAGAATAAAACTCTTCCCTATGGCTTTCAAAAGCCTGAAAAATATCGGTCCAGTGCATTTTCACTCTCATGACCTGTATTTCTATTCTATGAATACCCTGGATGTCTCTCATGTTTCTCATACTCCCTACTAACATGAACCTTCCTACAGACTTTTCCTTTGCCTCAAATGAAGTCCTCCAATATTTCCTCATTCTACATTGAGTTTAGATCTAAAGGTAGAGAAACTGGGGACAAAGCTTCTCCCCCCATAGTTAAGACTATATAGGCAAATGCTTTTGGGAAATGGAGCACCCTGATTATAGAGCAGTCTAAGGGAGGAGAAAAATATCAAAATCAATGACAACTTCTAGGTATTATTCAAGGACACTGAATAAAAATATCCAAATGATCTGTATCTCCCATCACTCAGAATCCTCTGATCCACATATTGGATAATAGCAATACTGTATCATCCTCACTACAGAGGGAGGAAGGTAGGCTAGCAGGTAAGTAACTTAAGTTCATTGAATGTTTTAGCTAGATATCCATCACTACAATGAAATAGTAGAAACATGGAATTTTAGGGAACATTGATCTATAGCAGTGATGCCTAACATTTTAGGGGTGAATGCTCAAACTACAACCAAAAACCACTTATTTATTTCAGGGTTCCACCACAGCAGTTAAACTGAATACTTAAGTATTAGTTAGAAAAAAACAACTCATACATTAATATCTTTTGTCTTAAAAGAAAAATACAATGACATACCCACTGTGGGCTCCCCACCACTGATCTAAACCATAACTGATGAGAACTGATTGATATAGATTCAAATACAAGCTCCAACTGATTCTAGAATTACAGCCCATTTTTTGTTACTGCTTAACTATCTTCCATATGGAAGCAAAAAGGGTACACATGTATAGAGGTTTAGACACCAATGCCAATAATTATGAACATTCAATGCAATCTGCACTGTTCAGCCTCATAAGCCAACTTTTTATCCAGTATAAAAAAAAAGTTATCCAATAAAATTTCACCTAGTGGAAGCATATCTATGTGTCTCTAATCTTTTGTGTAACTGGTAATTGCTTATTTTTGATGGAATGTCTGCATGTGGGTTTCTTGATTCCTGGAGGAGACCCTACAAAGAGCAAAGGGAACAAATCCCACCCGCTGAGAAGGTAGTCCTTGCTCTCTTGCTGTTTATGGCAAACGTTCAGTGAGCTGGAATTAAATGGCAAAATTCATCACAACTAATTTCTATTTGTCATCTATTAAGCTACATTGTTTTGTCCTCAACGTCAGGTTAAATAATGAACCCCTTGCAATGGAGTAAATTAGCTTCCACTTTATGTTCATGTCATTGTCAAGTGGAAACATCACTTGCACAAATGAAAAAGATTCATTAGTAACACAAATGCACAAGCTCCACTCTGGTAGAAGATAAGAGCGATTGAGACCTTGTCATAATGCACCGTTGCTGAGCCCCTTGTTATTTATGATGCCTGCTGTAATCTTTAGGATGATGTTCAGCAATGGTAATTAGCACACAGAACATCAGGGGTGAATAGGGGGCACCGTCTGCCACTGAAAGGTATCATGTCCTGGCTTCCAGGGACCATGACCCTCAAGAAATGAAAGCCCAGCTACATGCAGCCAAAAGTTTATGCTGTAGTCTTGTCAGCAGAGATTGGGATCTAAGAGTAAGTGCTGCATAATCGGCTATTCCTAAATGCTCAGCTTCTGGAGAAGAGAGGCTCTCCGTGCTCACAGTGCTGCTGCATCCTGGGAGGTCATGGCCCCTGCTCCCGGGAAGGGCCAGTATAATCTGTCATTCACAAGAATTCATTCCTTTTGCCTCAGACCCCAAACTCCCCAGCCATTTAGATCCCCGTGTCTAGCTGGTAATTCATCTGAGTCATCACTTATAGTCCCTGTTTCACCTGACCCTGAGTCAGGTGTGAATGTAAATTTGTATTCTTTTTTTCTAGAGAGATGATTACTGAAGACATTTTTATCTTCCTTCTGGGAAGCCTCAAAAAACAAATCCTCAGAAATGTGAGTAATATTCAACATGGTGTTTCTATTTCTAAAAAATTATCTCGTTGGCTAAGAAATGAGCGGGCACAGATGTAGGTGCAATTTGCTCTGCATTAGAATAACATGTATGCTTTGGTGGCTCACAGAGCAGTTTCTTGAAGGCACAGGGTCAGGTGGCTGCTGAGTACATGGCAATTCTGTGCATTATGACTTTGCTACTTGTCTTCCTGTTACATTCTTGGCTTCCCCTAGCTGTGGGACTGACCCTGTGACCAAAGCTTAGCCATTCATGCATCCATCTCTTTGCCACAGGAACTTGTCCAGGTATGGATCTACGCTCAAATCACTCATGCAGATTTATTTCCTAATAGTTGTAGAAAATTTACCTGGGGCGAATGTACCTTTTCTTTGTACAGACATAATTCTTTTTTTTAAAATATATTTTACTACAGGGTGTACAGGGTCTCACTATGTAGATCCAACTCCTAGTGATCTGCCTGTATTCAGCCTCCCTAGAGCTGGAATTACAGGTATGCACCACCATGCCCAATCTCAGTTACCATCTCAGCATGCCCCAGGGGCGGGCCCAGCACGCTGGGAATGGAACCCGGCCACCGAGTCTGCCTAAGCAGGTTCTTTAATGTACAAACCTAATTCTCAGGCACCTGCTTGTGTTCAGATTTTAGAGAAGGCATACAGTGGGTGTGAATCAACACCTTGGACAGAGTATATGCCATTGAAGTGTATCTGACAAGCTATCTCAAGCTGTGGCACTTGTAAAGTCTGCGACTGCAAGGAGCTCCACAGCTCCTTAATTCCTCTGGAAGTAGAAAACCAGAGTTGATGATACTTCTTCTTTGAGAAGGACCTGGGTTCCTCCATATTATAAAATGAACTCAACAATACCGGTCTGTTCCCACAGAGGGGTGAAGCAAGGTTGTGTGAAATGAGCGTTCATCAACTACTTTGAGTTTTTGGACTGAAAAGCATCTGAAGCTCTCAAGAGCAATTATCGCTTTCCTCATTCTTTTCTCTTGGCATAAAGTTTTGAAAAAGTTACTTTAAAATGTTCAGTTAAATTGATTTCCAGGATGGTGAATCCTGGAAGATTGACAGCTCTGGGAAGAGCGCCATCTCTCAAGTGCAAATTTCAAGAGGAGCAGTCGTGAGTTGAGATTGCCTTGCTACCTGCAGGGCCTCCGCTGACATGACGAGCCCGGCGCTGAGCACGGGAGGGGACGGTGCCTTGACTGACGCTGCTCTTGCTCTGTTTGCCATTCATTCCAAGTCTGCAATCTCGGTGAGGATGAATAAGTGCACCTCTAACTGAGCCATGGGTAACCAAAGAGACCTGAGAAGCAGTGCAGGTTATCTTCAGCCTCAGCTGTTTGCTCGGGCAGAGACTGACTGCAAATTCCAGAAACTGGAGCAGAACGTGTCAAAGTGGAGGTTTTTATTGCAGTTGTCTATCATGTGTCGCTATAGTGCCAGTCAGGTGACTCAGAGAAATCTCAGAACTGAGAGCATCTCTGTGCTTCTCAAAAGTCATGGAGTTACTATTTCTTCTTTCTCTGCTCCTACCCTCTCCACTGGCATCCTGTCTAAAGACCATCTCAACCTCAGCCTCTGCAAATGTACCCAGTCATCAATTAATGCTTCTCTTTGTGTTTGTTGGTTCTTGGGAGTTGAGAGAGAGAGAGAGAGAGAGAGAGAGAGAGAGAGAGAGAGAGAGAGAGAGAGAGACTGTTCATTTTTTCTCCATGAATATACATATAGATTGGCTTTCTATGTGTCAGGTGTTATTCCTTCTCTATCTCAATCCAGAGATGATTATTACCCTGTGAAACTTGGCAGTGGACAGAATGGAACATGGTGTAAATGGATAGACAGGAACAGGCATAGAGTCCATCTTGATAGTTGCCTTTAAAACTTGACTAGATGAAACTATGTGGCCAAGAGTCTCCAGAATCTCCTTCCTCCTTGACATCATCATAATGCCAAGAGAAACAAATCAGACAAAGAAGGGTAAATATCATATGATTTTTCTTACCTGAGAAACCCAGAGAATAAATAATTTAAGGAGCAAAATAAAACACAGATGCTAGGAAACAGGAGGACAGACCTTTTGCAGATTGGAGGGGAATCTAGGTACAGAAGGAAAGGGGGAAAAAGGAAAAACAATTTATATGTAATATGAATATGTGCCAACTCCCCCTGATGCATGTATTTTTTTTTAATTTATAAAAGAAAGAACTTTATTTTGGCTCATTGTTCTGGAGGTTCAAGAGTATGGCATGGCCATCTACTCCATGTATGGTGGAAAAGAGAAAGCATGTATGTGTCAAAAAAATGCATGTGCAAATAAGACCTAGGGGAGGTGTTAGATATATGTAACAAAACAATTCTTGCAACAACTATCTTATTCACAAGAGAACTACATTAGTCCCTTCTTGAGGGTGAATCTCCTGTGACCTAAAGGACTTAAAAGTCAAAGTGTATCTCAGTGTTGTTGCTTTGAGAAATTGAACATAAGCATTAGTTTTTTATTTGTTTATTTTAATTTACTTTTTATTTTATTGAAGTACAAATATCAATCATACAGTTTTAAGACACCTTAACAAGACAGATTCAATAAGTATTGATTATATATCACAGATGTGTATTAATAAGAATACACAGAATGTCCTTGGTATATTCTACTCCAGGCAGGGCAATTCTTTGTGTGAGGTTTGTGGGTTGGAGGTGAATCATTTTGTAATTCACACCATGGACACTTGTCCGAAGTCACCTTCTTGCCAGGCAAGTGTGCAGAGCATCACAACTTTGGGTCACAAGTGTCTTTAGTTCTAGGATGATGAGCTCTGCATCTGCAGAAAACCTGCACTGTTGAGGTTAGAGACACTGAGAGCAAAGGCAGGGCTTAGCTCATCCTGTTGATATCCTTCATCCTAACACCTTCCCCAGAATTCATTCATTAATTCATCATTCATTCATTCATTCATTCATTCTAGGAGGGAAAATGTGAATCTCTATATAATATTTCATATTAATATTTATATATTTGAATATCATTCAGTCATAAGAAGAGCAAAGTTAGGTCATTTTTGGAAAACTCATGGAACCAAAGGTCTTGAATTTTTTTATATTTTTTTTACTTTACAGAAGGGTCTACAGGGTGTTCAGGGTTTCACTACTAGATCAGACTGGTAGTGATCCACCAGTTTACAGCCTCCCAAGAGCTGGAATTACGGCATGCACCACCACGCCCAGTCTCAATTGCTCTCTCAATGTGCCTCAGGGGTGGGGCTGGCATCCAAAGATCATCCATTCAAAATAAACAAGATTCAGTAAGACATACCATTCATATTTTCTCACATGGAAAGGGGGAGTACCTGAAAGTAGAATGGAGGCTATTGGAGAAGAGGAATGAAATAAGGGGAAGTCGATTAATGGAGAAGTGGAAATGATCAAGGTGTGTTCTAAGCATGTACACTCACATACTGAATATACACTAATAATGTAAAAAATGGGCTTTATAAGAATTTTTTATACTTTTGGTCTTCTTTGTATTATTATCTCCATAACAACATAATAAACTAATTTACTCCAAAGAATTAGCAGTGAGGAGGTTGTTGCATAATTAAAAACACTTCTCCAGAGTTATCTCTTCCCCTTTCTCTCCCTGGTCATTTCAATGCTGTGACAGTTGTCTTTACCTAGTCCCATGAGTAAGTCAGTATCATTTCATACTTGCCACTTTTCAATGTACTCTTCTCTCTAACTGGAACACTGCTCCTGTTTCTTCATGTGTCTGTTTTCATTTTATCTTAAGTTTTATTCAAAGTCTTCCTTGCTTAGAAAGACCTTACCAAATCACCACTACAAGGCTGACTCTGTCAAAAGATAATGCCTGCTAGCAGAATGTCTACCAGTGGATCTGTGGCTAACCCTGGTCTTGAAAGCAGAAGGGCTGAGATTGATTAGTGATGTCTGAGAGAGAATGGAAGGGAATCCCCCTACCCTTGCCATTGTTCAAATAATCTGGCATCACAATTCTAATCTAGCTGCTATATGATTTTTATTTAATACTGTGATTAATCTGCCTAGGGGATCTCACAAGAAGCAGACTGAGTTCTCATAGATCCTAGACACAGGAAAATAAAGGTAAACTAGGGGACAGGAGAGTGTTCAGTAGATGGATCTGACTATTCAGTGATGTTTGGAGTTCCCCAAAAAACAAGAAAGATGTTAACTCTTTATTTAAAAAAATAAAAGCAAAGGAAAGTCCATGTGGAGACAACTTCTGGCTGCCCTTTTGCAGAGTACTGAAAGGTGGAGAATAAGAACCTGGGTGTGCTTCTGAGTTTCACAATTACTAAGCAGCCCTGTGACCTTCAAGTAAGTCTGTTAACCTCTTACAACCATGGCTTCCTAGACTGTAGCTAATGTATTCCGCTTCTTCTAAGATTCAGTGTCAAACTTCCTATAATAAAGTGTTTGTAAGAATGAGAGGTTCTGGAAGGTGGTGAAATTAAAGGGCAGGAGATTCTCTGGGGAAAATGTTGGATTTGTTGGCTGCTGATGTAGGACTGCAGCATTGCTGTAGGGAAGGGCGGGGGGGGGGCGGTCTTCAAATCTTTTTCATGATGTTTCTTCCTAGTTTTCAAATCTCTTTTGCCTGATGTTTCTTCCTAGTTTTGATCTGTAACTTCACATTAGTGAGTGAATGACAAGATACTATAGAGAAGCATTGGGTGCTCTTTTTTTTGTTTGTTTTTTGTTTTGTTTTGGCAGGCATCCTTCGCTTGTTTAGGGCAGGAAGGAGGACATGAGCTAGGAATCAGCACTAGGCTGTAGAGACACTGCTGCCTGCCAGCTGCCCCTTGGGGAGCTGAGCAGAGGCTGGGGAGTTGCATGACTCTAGGCAAGTCTGATCAATAACAGGCCGCCTCGCTATAGCAACGCAGCCTGGTCACAGGGCTGCCGGTGGATCACGGTGGTCCTCAAAGCAGGCAATTAGAACTTTCTGGCAGTTTCTTGTGGAGGTCAGTCAGCTGACAGAGCAGCCCAGTGCTGTCCTTCTCTTCCATCCCAGCTTGGGCATAGAGAGGCCTTGGAGCCCAAGCACAGTTGGGATTATTTCTTCTTGAATTATACAAGAATAATTGCAGCAAAGACTAAAATCCGAACTATGGAGAAGTCACCTAAAGGAGGCAGTTCTCCTAATAATACTAATAACTGTCATGGCAACTTACTGTTTCTATGACTATTTGATTAATACCTGTCTAGTCTCTGGTGTCTTGACTTCAGTACAGCAGAGAAAAATTTGTATCACACACTCCTACACACAGTGTGTCTGGGTGCCATATATATATACACACACACATATACTGAATATATGAGAAAGGCACCATACTGAGGGCTTACCATGGATCCTCTTACTCAGAGTTGGCAACAATTCTACCAGGTTAAGATTATTGCTGCCCCCATTCTACCCCAGACAAGAAAAGAGGCTGCAAGCATTTTATAGCTATAAAAGCATTTTTTTTTTTTTTTTGGTTGTTGTTTTTAGCAGTACCAATCTTGACATTTCAAGCAGATAACTGTGTCAGGAAGGCTGTCCTGGGCATTTCATGGTGTTCAGTAATCAACCTGGCCAATATCAATGCATTTATTACAGTCAAACATGACTTTAGACATAGCAGAATATCATCTGGGGAGAAAAAAGTCATCACCCATTGAGAGCCTCTGTATCAAAGGAAGTTCTACACTGAGATAAATTGTGTGAGGTGGTGCATTTTGCTTGCTTCTCTCAATGTACATGAGGGACAGAATACGCTGCCAGTACGGCAGGGGAAGCATTGTTCTGCTGTGGCCATTAGTTGTGGTATTTAGCAAAGCCACAGGAGTGGTTTGGGCTCTGAACTCACAGCACAGCAGCTGTAAACTGGGCAGGTCCCCTAGGTTGAACCAGAGGAAAGGGATAAGACTCCAAAGAATCTGGTATATTCTTGCTAAGAATCAGATCAGCTCAACAAGAAAATTACCTCTGTCCTAGGATGATTGTTGGAGTCAGCCTAGTCTATTCATAAAGCACAGAGACTTAGGAGACTTTCCAACTCTGATATGAATGTTCATGAACAAGTTGTTTCACTCTTCTGAGCTGTTTTGCATCTGTAAAATCAGGGATCCTGCGAAGACCAGATTGAATGACAGTCAGTCCTGTGGCATGCAGGCTGGCAGCAGCCCCTTTGTGGAAGTGTTAGTGCATGAGTGAAAGCAAAGAGACAGGCCCATGGAGAGGTTCCATTAGCTCCAGGAATGGCAACCTTATCTCCACTGCCGCCCTCCTAATTTGTAAATGGTTTGAGTATTTTGTATGTGCTACATTTAAGAGTTTCATACGTATTAACACATTCATCAGAATCTCTAGACGACACAATGATGTCAAAGTGCTCAGCTAGCTGATTACAGAACTGGATTCTAATGCCTTTCTCTTCTTGTCTTGACTTGAGTGCCTGGTCTAATTTCCCACTGCCAGTGAATCCCCCCTGAAAAAAGCCCCCCATTTGAATTCCTGTTGCAGTACAATACATGGAATCTGGGGACCAATGGTATTTTTTATTCTATATAACATATATGGTAGAAGAGTTGTATCAGGATCTCCACACTGATGAAAGAAGTAAACTAATTCACAATATAGCATATATTGCCTAACTTCCCTATTTAGAAGAATGATACTTTCCAGATGGTATCATATATATATAAACCTAATTATGAAATGTCTGCTAGGGTATTATTTAAATTAAACCATTCTACTTTTTAAAAATGCATTCCTTCCATACTGAGATACTATACTTTGTTCATACTTTAAAAACTGTATCATTTAAATTTTTAAATACTATGCCTAATTCCCCAAAGGAATTATGTTTTGATTTTTTTCTCATTTTTTGTAGTAAACATGTGAATTGTCATATTTTTCCTTTTTTTGCATTATAGATCTCATAGTCCATGTTGGGCTGATGGACTAAATCTTCTGTTTGATAATTCAAGCCAGAAGTTTTTATAGAGTAATGTGTTTATATATTTTATTCTACCAACTTGCTTAAAACAATTGTCTCTAAACTTTTTGATGTTACATCACTATCTAGAAAATATATTTGAAGAAGCCATCCCTAATGTGCGAACAGCTATTTATTGTTACATATATGTCTGCCATGTAATATTAGCGAAGTTCTAAATTTTTAAAAACAAATTAAGGATAAACATAAAGTGCAATGTTAGCTGGGTGTGGTAGCACACAGCTGCCTGCCTACACAGTGAGCTCAAGGTCATCCTGAATTACATAGTCTGACCCTGTCTAAAAAATATAAGATACATAAAAAATAAAGTGCATTTATAAAGAACTAAAGGGCCCCCAAATTTAAAGACCCAATCTAGAGAAGAACATCTGAGATGGACACACACTTCTCAGAGGACAAAATTATAGAAGTGAATAAATATATGAAAAAATGCTCCACATTGTTAGCCATCCATGAAATACAAATTAAAACAACATTGAGATACCGTCTCACTCCAGAAAGAATGGTTATCATAAATAAATCAACCAACAACAAATTCTAGAGAGGCTGCAGGGCAAAGGGAGCACTTTTGCACTGCTGGTGGGAATGTAGACTGGTGCAACCATTATGGAAATCAGTATGGAGACTCCTTAAAAAAACTAGGACTGTAAATCTGATTCAATCCAGCTATCCCCTTACTAGGAATTTTCCCAGAAGAACTGGAAACACCATATCACAGTGATATATGTGTGCCTATGTTTATAGCAGCACAATTTGTGATATTCAAATCTTGGAAGTAACCAAAACACCTGTCACCTGAAGAATGGATGAAAAAGGTATGGTATACTTATACAATGGAGTATTTACTCAGCTATAAAGAATGATAAACTTGAAGCCTTCATATTTAAGTGGATGGCACTTGAAGATATAAGATAAATAAACCAGACCCACATGTGTAAATATTGTATAGTTTCCCTAGTGTAAGAACTCAAAAGAAGAAACAAAAATAGAAAGTTATAACACAATTAAAAGGAAAGTGAGAACTTAAGAATTAATGAAGAGAGGGCAAGAAGAAAAGCTAGCTAACATGACAGGGGCAAAGCCATACATTTATATGTACAAGATGGTTAAGGCAGTGATCCTGAGAATCTTCAGTAGGTTTTTGAGACTAGAAGTTAATTGGTAGGATTCTCACCCTAAGTATATATGCTAATACCTGTGAACTTCACTGAAGATAGCAACGTGTAATACTAGGCTCATGCTTGGAATTCCTGTCATTCTGGTCTTCTAAATATATACTGCTTCTAATGTCATATCAGTGACTATTATACTATCTCTCAAGTAAATATTTGTTTAAAAAGGGTAATAAATGACAAAAAGAGACAAGAAAAAAATGCCATAGAACTGTCCTTCTACAATGCTGTATATGGTTAGATTTCTAAATTTCTGTGTAAAAATATATAATTGTTTATTACTATTTTTTAAATGTTTTTTTTATTTTTTATTTTTTTCTTCACATTCTGTAGGGATTTGAAGTTTGACATATCAATACTTGATGAGAAATACCTGTTCCATGTTCTGCCTAAGATGTTTGCTATCCAGACAGATAGGTTGAGCTCAACTGCCTTTTATAGGGTAATAATATCATTAAGCTTCTCTTTTGGAGGGTTAACAACCTAAGTTTGCAGACCAAAAATTGCAGAAAAAGAAGGGCTGCAAGGACAACCAACATTTTGGCCCTAGCCTTTCAAGGTCAGCGAGGATTCAGGACATAGGAGAACCTGTACTGTAATATCCTGTAACTCAGTGATGTCCCAAATTTTCAGATCAAGGAGATTATGGGGCCACAGAAGAAAGTGATTGATGATGTATAATGTACCTAAGGAGAGTCACATGGAGAGAAAACATTGTCTCAGGCTTTCACATAGACAATATTTGTCAAGCAATGGCCATGACTCATCCACATGGCTGACACGGGCAAAGGATCTACAAACTGCTGTACAGGGTTTCAGCATAAATCCTGAGGGTACATGACTGACCTTGTCAGATACAAAAGTTACATTTCTTGTTATATAGGTCTTGCTTTATCTTGGTCTTAACCATACAGCAGAAAAGTATGAAGGCAAAGTATAAAAAGTAAAGGCATATTAATATGCTGGGCTGTAGAGGGCTCAGGTCAACAACTTCTGACATTGCCACTCCTACAGAGAGCCCACCACTATTATGGAGTACTGGACTATATTGGATTATTTTGCTGAATTCATGCACCTACGATACTTAAATAGCAATGGAATATCCATCTCTGACAAACTAAACAAAAAAGGGGATATAAATAAAGGACCATTTTGTATCTGTATATACAAAATAGTTAGGATAGATATACAGCTACTTTCTCTTAATTCAATGAGAAGAAAGATTTGTACTAATAGTGTTTGGACACGATATCATGTCTGCATCTTGTATTATGAATAACCACTATAAAGACAACAATATATTAATTAACAATAATATGCAATATATTAATTATTGTAACTGTCCTATTAGCATGTTTTGAAACTGTCTCATTGCTATTTGTTTCTCAATAAAATTAATAAAAAATAAATGGCAATATTTTCACATCTATATGAATATTTTCCCATATATCTGATTTGGGTGTCCCTGTGACAGTAGTATATTCTGTGTTTTAATAAGTGGAGAATATTACTCATCATGCTTATCTCATGGAACTGATAAGAGTATTAAATAGTATAATAATGCTGACTAGTAATTTTACTAGTTGGCTATTACTTTATAACAAGCATTCCACAATTCTGTGTTTTTAGATAATGGTTTTAAGTTGGATATACTGGCACATGCATGTAATTCTGACACTCAGGAAATAAATCAGGAGAATGAGCAAGTGTTCAAGGCCAGTTTGGAATGCATAACAAGACCATATCTCACATAAATAAATAAATAAATAACCAACCAATTTTTTATGAACTTATGTTTTGAGGTTCAGAAATTTGGATTAGGTCCAGCTAATTTGAGCTAGATTTGTTCTTATGCTAGTACATTAGCTGGTAGCGCAGAAGGGGCTGGACCATCCAAGGTGGCCTCATTCACGTATTTAGGGTTTATGTTGGCTATGAGATGGGTCCCTCTTCTTCATGTGGTTTCATATTTTCAAGTTACCTAGCTTAGACTTCTTTACCTGGTAATGGGAGTGCTATTCCCTCTAAGAGTTTGAGGGAAGAAACAGTGTCTCAATTACTCTTCTCTCATTGCTAGGACAAAATATCCAATACCGAAAATGAAGGAAGGAAAAGTTTATTTAGCTCATAGTTAATGGAAGTTTCATTTCTTACTCAGCTTTCTCCAAGGCAGAGTGGCACATGGCAGAAAACAACTTATTCACGGTGCAAAGAGCAGAGACAAAAGGAGTGGCAGCAGCTCAGGCAGTTAGCTAGCCCCTCTCCTCTCCTTACACTGTAATGCAGAATTTCTACCCCAGGGAAATCACACACATAATTTTAGCACTGGCTCAAGAATCAAACACAAACTCCAGAAGCCACCCCATAACCTTGTGACATGGGGACAAGTTGACACAAACCATAGCAGCAATGTCTAGTAAGGCCTGACCTTAGAATTGGTTTGTCTCTGTTTCACTCTGGCTACCTTCTACTGGTTAAGTAAGTTAGAAGTCCAGTTCAAATTCAAAGAGGGAAGACAAAATTCTACTTTTTGATGAGAATAGTAGAGTTCTATACATTTAGTTATTTTAGTGATTTCTACAAATCTAAGAGACTAGTACTACCAAGATGTTCACTTTATAAACAAACAACAACAAAACCCCTAAGGTACACAGAAGTTGAATTATGGTCCCAATAGTAAATAGTCCTATTATTCTCTGTACTGAATACGTTCAAAAAATCTCAGACTCAGTTCAGACACAGTTGACAAAAGGAAAATAATTTGTGAAACAGTCATGGAACCTATTGTCTTACCACAACATCCTGGGTCAACAGCAGAAATGGTTTTTCTACCTAAAAGTCTCAGTTTGTGAAGTCTGCATTTGAAAGTTCTAACCTACTTTGTCTACTTTCAGTATACAGTAGTATTTTCCAAGAAATTTGATCATGCTTTCTCTGCAAGAAAGTAAATCTCTGAACACAGTTTGTTGAGCTAGATATATTTATTTATAAATAATCTTCTTATGTTTGTTCCTTTGTTTTACTTATTGGTATAGCTGAATTTTCTTCATTTCATAAGCAAAAAAAATATAGCCACAAATGAAAATACTTTTTTTTCCTGTGCTAAAGCAAATACTTTTACATTTCACCTTATGGGGAGCCACTCAAGTTGTTTCAAAGCTCTGTGGTGACTAAACATACCTGAAGATATGACCTTGCTTATCTTCTTCAGGTGCACAGTGGGGTACAGTAATGTAATTTTGACTAGGTATAGACAAATTCATACACATTGGATATAGCACTATGTAAGCATGTAAGCATGAGGTAACAACCTGTGTAAGAACTGTACAATACAGATGCAGGTGGCTCTTGCTCTGTGTTTCTGCTCTGCTCCATGCTGCATGTTGTTGTTGCTGATGTCTTGCACAGGTGTGTTCTTCAGCCTTAGATTTTCACCTTTAAAAGTCTCCTCTGGGTTCCCTGACTAGTCCAACAACTGGCACATTCAGTGGGACATTGAGGTGTGTGGTCCCTGGTGGCTGTGGAAACAGCTCCCAAGTGTAAGAATTGTACAGTACAGATTCAGGCGGCTCTTGCTCTGTGTCTCTGCTCTGCTCCATGCTCACTGATAAGTGACCTTGGCCTTGCCACAGCTACCTTTAGCCAACTTCTTGACAGCTTTAAAGGCCCCAGATGACTGGGAAACATTCTGTTTAGCTCTTGAGGATGTCTTGCAAGTCTTAGAAATCATAGACAGACCAAATTCTGCCCCTCATCATAAAATGGAGGGGCAGCTGACTTGGCTGTGTTTCACTCTCTTCCATGGCATAAATTAAGAGGTAGGTAGCCTTTTCTGGAAATTAGACTAGCTGCAGTGGATAGAGGATGACCTCAAACAATGGCTGGCTACTGTGGAGCTGATGTTTCAAGGGATGGGAAGCACTGCCTTCTCCAGAAATGTCTCCTCATGTTTGAGAAAAAGACCTCATGTTTGAGAAAACTTCTAGGAGAATCCCCTAGTTTTACATGCTAGTGTGACTATTCATAAATAAGTGGGGGTAGAGGAACCTTATTCTAGGGTTGAGGACTAGGTGGGCTGCCTACCTCTACCCAGAATACCATATACACAACCTATACAGTCATGAAGCTTTGAGAGCTGGTGAAACAAATCAGAAGGTGGGTGAAATAGTGTTGTCTGTATGGTTGCTATACACTTAAGCCCACAGGAGATGTTGCAATAGCCAACATATCCAGCCCACCTCCATGAGATGAGTTCTGCAGGATATACAGAGGACAGCCCCCAAAATACATCATCAGACTATAATAAATTGGTTGATGGCAGCATTTTGCCACCTTGCTTGGGGTAATCCAGGTGACCTGCCAGAGCAAGAAACTATCTAGACTTGATAACTGTGTTGTATAAAATAGGCTTAAAACAGATGATGTTTACACTGAAGAATCATAGCAAAACAAGGAGCTACTGATGATATAAACAAAGGACATGATCCTGAAAAACAGACTGGGTGGTAGTCCTTCTAGCTCCCTTTACAGATTGCTGGACCCTGACATGATGGATGCCTTGGCCACACTGGTAGATGTAAAAGGAAAGCCCCAAGGTAAGGGCTGTAAATAGTACTGACAAAAAAATGTGTGTTGGAGTGAATGAAGCTGTTTCTCTGAGAATAGGCTCTGGGGCCACTGAAGGTTGGCACCAGATCTAACTGGATCTACTGGCTGCCAGCCTAGCCACAGATACATTAGACAGGTAGCCTTTAGATGTGTTAATGACTCTGTAGAGCCACCTACTTCTTCAGCAACACTATCATCTGATGAGCCAGGGCCAAAAGGACAAAGTAGCCCTGGTGAAGCAGAAAACAATGACACTGGCCTCCTTTTACTCCAATTAGGAGACAGGTCTGAAGACCTCCAAGCAAGCGACCAACGTGCCTGGCAACTCCCAGGAGCTCCAGCTCCCAAGCCCGCCAAGTGAGTGGGAATGTTTCCGACTCTCCTGGCACTCTGGTTCAGTAAGTGAGTGGGAGAGCCTTTGGCTTCTCCCCGTGTGCCCCGACATCTGGAGCCCCCACCACCAAGACTCTGATCCAGCGACAGGCCTAAGATACCTTAGACCGACCCACCCGGCAACTACCCAGAGCCCCTGCCCCCAAGCCTGCTGAGCAAGTGGGAATTTTTCCAACTCTCATGGCACCCCAGTTTGGTGAGTGTGGGGTGAGTCTGTGGGAGAGCCTTTGGCTTCTCCCCACATGCGCTGACACCCGAAGCCCTTGCCCCCAAGACCTCCAAGTGAGCAACAGGCCTGAGACACCCCAAATCTACCTGCTCAACAACTCCCCGCAATCCCTGCCAGCAAGCCGGCCGAACGAGTGAGAATTTTTCTGACTCTCTGAGCACCAGATCCACACGAACATAGTTCCGTGAGTGTGTGGGAGAGCTTTTGGATTCTCCCTGCATGCTCCACACCATCCGGAGCCCCTGGACCCAAGACCTCCAAGCGAGTGATCAGCTGAGACACCCCAGACCGGCCTGCCTGGCAACTCCCTGGAGCCCATTGTAGAGAGCTGCGAATAGCCGCTCCTGAAAGATGGTACTGGCTTCCGCCTTCCACCCCCCGCTGGGTGAGTGCTCTCCGTGATAAACAACTCCATATATGGCTAAGGCTAAAGCTATGGCTCACTTCCGTGTACCTGGACCTATTGGTGACGCCCACGTGGCCTTCTGGGATTGGACGCCCAGAAGGTATTTAGCTAAGAGCGGGTTTCCCCCTGGAGGAGGAAGAACATTATCAAAGGCTGAATAAACTGCGTGGAGAAGAACTGGTGGTTGCATCTTCCTTGCTGGCAAGGTTGGGCGCGACAAGTGGTGGCCTGTACGGGGAACTTCATTCCAGCAGTACGGACACGACAGTTCAGAACTCCACATAGTCAGGCAGTATACTGGTAAGTCCCACGGTAAGTTGGGAGACTGCATCAAGAGCGGGGGATTACTTGCTCTCACTGTAGAAAGGAGAGTGGGGGCTCGCTGATGAGCGAGGGAGAAAGTGATTACTTGCTCTCTCTGTAGATATAGGAGAGCGGGGGTTCGCTGACAAGCGAGGATTAAAGTGAAAGAAACTTTCATAATGGGCACGTCCTCTTCGCACCCAATTTTTCAGGCTCTATGGGAGCTGTTGTGTGCAAGAAAGCTAAAAGATTTAGATCTAGCTCATGACCAAGGGATACTGAAGGCTGGAGGAAGGCCGATTTGGAAACTGATTCCGGGATGCTTGGAGGACCGACGGTGTAGTGAGGTGATAGAGGGCGGGCAGGCAGCTTTAGAACAGCTACATTAGGAAAGATCTGAGAAAGCCAAGAGTGAAATGGGATCAAAGCAGGGCAGTAAGAAGACAGGTGGAGGCTGCTGTTCTGACCTCCCGGGGTCGAGCTCCTCTGAATCCTCTTCAGAGTCCTCGGACTCGGAGGAAGATGAGCACGACCTGGTAGAAACCATTAAAAGGCTAGAAGAAGCCCTTGCCATTGAAAGGTTGGAGCTCAAGAAAGAAAAACAAAAACCAAAAAGGAAGAAGCAGTTAGACGGAAGTCTCTGTGACCTGTTCTTAGAATGTAGGGTGGGGCCCACGGCACCACCGCCCTATGGGGACAGTGGAGGGGGAGCCCCCCCTGGGAGTATTCGTAATCCAGAGATGTGGCGGGCACTGGGGGCGGAGTTCCCCATGGCCCTCCCTGTTTTTCAAGATGCCCAAGGGAATCGATATCAAGAGCCTCTAGATTTCAAGGTGATCAAATCTTTGGCTGAATCAGCAAGAACATATGGCGTCACGGTTTCCTTCACCATAGCCCAGGTGGAGGCCCTTGGCAGACACTGTCTCACTCCCATGGAGTGTAACGGTATAGCCAAGGCGTGCCTGAGTCCAGGTCAATATTTGGACTGGAAAACTTATACGTTTGAGTTCGCTGCTCAACAGGCAGTGGCCAACTTGGCTGCAGGCCATCACGCCTGGGATCAAGATATGCTGTTGGGCATGGGCCGCTTTGCAAACCAACAGGCTGGTTATCCACCTGAAGTTTATGAACAAATCAACAAGATTGGTGCCAAGTCCTGGAAGTCACTTCCAAACAGGGGGGAGGTGACCGGCAACCTCACAAAAATCTTACAAGGGGCCTACAGAGCCTTTTTCAGATTTTGTAGCCAGATTAGTAGAAGCAGCGGGTAAAGTCTTTGGAGATGCAGATCAAGCAATGCCTTTTGTTAAACAGCTCGTCTTTGAGCAGTGTACCAAAGAATGCTGTACGGCTATTGGTCCATACAAAAATAAAGGGCTGGAAGTCTGGATGAAAGTCTGTAGAGAACTGCGGGGGGCCACTGACCGGCACTAGCTTGGCGGCGGCGGTGGTACAGCTGACACAAAAGAAGGGACCAGGGAATCCGGGAGCTCAGGGGGCTTGCTTTAAATGTGGAAAAGCAGGACATATTAGTCGCAATTGTCCGGACAACGGGGGTGGGACCAATACCGCGGGACGACGCCCCGCCCAACCAGGCCTATGCCCTAGATGCAAGAAAGGGAAGCATTGGGCCAATGAGTGCCGTTCCGTAAAGGATGTGAATGGCCAGCCTTTGCCCCCAAACACCTCAGGTTCAGGTCCAAAAAACGGGCCATGGGGCCCCCGACCTCAGGGCCTGCAAATATATGGGGCAATGGAGGGCCCGAGCGGGGGGCCACAGCTGGCGCAGTGGCCGTATCTCCAACCTCCTTTGAACCACGGAGAGCCACTGCAGGCTTGGCGGGACTGGACCTCTGTGCTGCCTCCGGACTCGTACTGACTCCCCAGATGGGAGTTCAGCTGATAGAATCGGATCTTAAAGGGCCATTTGACCCTGGCACGGTGGGCCTATTAATAGGAAGATCCTCTATGACCATGAGAGGTTTGCGGGTCCACCCAGGGGTGATTGACCCAGACTATACAGGGGTCATAAAAGTTAATCACTGTCATTTCCCCTGGAGATAGAATTGCACAATTGATAGTATTACCCAGCCTTCATGATCATTTCGCCGCAGCGCCATCGGGCTGGCCCATCCAACCATCCTCCCAAACCCTACAGGGTTTGGGCTATGCCCAGGCCCCAAACATGAGTGCCAGACAGTTACACTGGAAAGATAAAGAGGGGCATTCCGGTGGTTTGCAACCCTACGTATTAGAGCTACCAATTTCATTGTGGGGACGAGACTTACTAAAGGACATGGGGTATGTCTTAAGTAATGCATATTCTCCTACATCTGTCAACATGACGAAGGGAATGGGACACCATCCATCTCACGGCCTGGGGAAATACTTACAGGGCCAAAAACAGCCCATACAGGTGCAACAAAGAGTTCCTGGACAGGGGTTGGGTTTTTTCCTAGGGGCCGCTGGGGAGGGGATTCCCATAACATGGAAAACAGAGGAGCCTATGTGGGTTCCTCAGTGGCCTCTCGCCTCTGAAAAACTAGATTCTGCCTATGTAGTCAATGCTCTTAAAATCCTGGAAGCTGTGGGACCCATAAAGGAGTCCAGTCCTGTCTGTGCCTTGTTCAAACAGCTACAACAATTGATTCACAGTAGAACTTCCCGCTTTTTTCCACAACGTATTAGAGCTCACACCAGCTTGCCCGGACCATTGAGCAAGGGAAATGCTATAGTAGATACATGGACTCGTCAAGAGTGGGCTTTTCTGGGCTCCTCCTTGGACCGTGCAAGGAGGTTCCTCGAGTCTTTCCATGTAAACTCCAAGACCTTACAACAAAAATTTTCTCTCTCCCGCACTGACGCCCGGCAGGTTGTACTTGAGTGTCCTCAGTGTGTCACCCTTCACACTCCCCCAAGTCTCGGGATAAATCCTCGTGGCCTTCTTCCCCTGAAGGTGTGGCAAATGGATGTAACTCATATTTTAGAATTTGGGATGCTTTGATACGTTCACGTATCGGTCGATACCTGTTCTGGTATCCTGCATGCGTCAGCCATGACTGGGGAAAAAGCACATAATGTCATTGCCCATTGCTTAGAAGCTTGGGCAGCATGGGGAAAACCACTCCAGCTAAAAACAGACAATGGACCTGCATACACGGGTCAAAAGGTCACTTCCTTCTGCCACCAGATGGAGGTTCAGCTTGTGCATGGATTGCCGTATAACACTCAAGGGCAGGGCATCGTAGAGCGGGCCCACTGCACCTTGAAAGAATGTTTGCATAAACAAAAAGGGGGAATTGACCACAGCCATACCCCAAAGGAGAGACTTTCTCTAGCCTTATTCACCCTTAAGTTTTTAAATTTGGACGCTCAAGGGCGCTCTGTGGCTGACAGGCATTATGAGCCTAGTGGTATGTGCAGAGGCATGGTGAAATGGAAGGACATTTTAACAGGCCTCTGGCGAGGGCCTGACCCCGTGCTGACCTGGGCATGAGGATTTGTTTGTGTCTTCCCACAGGACCAACGGGATCCGGTGTGGGTACCTGAACGCCTGACCAGAAAGGCCCAATATGAAAAGAAGGACACCACAAATTAAGAAAGAAGTGCTGCTGGTGATCCTCACGATGTTCCTGATGCTGCAAGAGGGAACATCAGAGCTGAGATGGGGAATCCTGTCGGTGTTTCCAAGACCAATGCCAGTTCGCCATAATGCCAGGCAATTGAACTGGGGAATTTGATGGCCTCATGCAGCAGCTAAGAGTGGCCATCATGACGGTGAACTCGACAAGGATGGACGCTGGGTTAGCAGAGGGCCTGGTTTCATGGTTCTCCATCGCCATGAATCACCTGAAAGAGTGGGCGGGAATGGGAGCTCTGGCTGGCCTGATGGTGCTGATATCCTTGGTATGCCTGTGGTGCATCTGCTGTGTTAGGTTACTTCAGCGTCGCGGTACAGCCAGGATAGTTCAAGCCTTTGCAGCCATTGAGACTGGACAGTCCCCTGGTGTTTGGCTGGCCACCTTACACAAATAGTTTACCAACACAGGGTGCGAGGCAAAGCACTGCACTTAGAGACCAGAGTGGCCAAGCTGGAATCTAAGGAGAACATACCCAATTGCATGTGGGTTCGATGCCTTCCACCCCACCCCTGTGAAAAAGGGCATCGGACAGCACTGACACTCCCTGGGTGCAACGCACCTGGGCAAGAGCCGGCGTCTGTCCTTGCACAACAGGGATCGGGCCTCTGTTCTCACCTGTTGCTATAAACAAAAAGGGGGAACTGTAGAGAGCTGCGAATAGCCGCACCTGAAAGATGGTGCTGGCTTCCGCCTTCCACCCCCCGCTGGGTGAGTGCTCTCCGTGATAAACAACTCCATATATGGCTAAGGCTAAAGCTATGGCTCACTTCCGCGTACCTGGACCTATTGGTGACGCCCACGTGGCCTTCTGGGATTGGACGCCCAGAAGGTATGTAGCTAAGAGCGAGTTTCCCCCTGGAGGAGGAAGAACATTATCAAAGGCTGAATAAACTGCGTGGAGAAGAACTGGTGGTTGCGTCTTCCTTGCTGGCGAGGTTGCCTGCGACAGCTCATGACCCAAGCCCGCAAGGGAGTGAGAACTTTTGTGACTCTCCTGGCACCCAATCCACCCTTGCCCAGCCTATTGAGTGTGTGGGAGAGCTTCTTGGCTCCCCAGTGCTCCATGGACTAGGGACCCAACAGAGGGGAAACACAGGCTCACAGTTGTACCAGAAGAGCGGCAACAAAAAGGAACTGAACACAACAGTAGATCCAGGCTGGGCATAACTGGATGATCTCAAACTTAAAGACTAGCACCTGAATCTCATTAAGCGCCAAGGTCGTAACGGAACCAAAACTCTACACCAAAGGTCAGAGGTCAGTTCTATACAAAATAAAAAAGACAAGGAGCAAAAAGCAACCTCAGGCCTCGAGTCCACCAATAAGCACACAAGACACTAGCTCAGCTGAAATGGATAAATTAACAGAGGTGGAAGCAAAGAAACAACAGCAGAAAGGTACAGAGGAACTGAGACCAGAATTAACACCTGAAATAAAAAAAAAGAAATGTTTGAATACCTAGCATCTGAAGTAATGAATCAAATCCAGAAACATATAGGGCAAACCCAATGCCCACCCAGAACAAGTGTAGAGAACACTATTCCAGCTGAAACGTATGAATTAACAGCATCACAAGCAAAGAAAAAAACAGAAGAAAGGTAAAGAGGAACTCAGAGCAGAAATAATTTCTGAAATAAAAAAGAATTCTTTGAAATCATAGCATCTGAAGTGGAGAATCAATTCCAGAAATGTATAGAGGAAACCCAATTGGGAAAAAACTGCAGTAGAAGAATTAATAGCTACTTCTAAAGAAGACACTGACAAAAAAAATAGAGGAGATCAGAAATATGATGGATTCCTGGAATGAGCAATATAGAAAAGAAATAGAACGCATGAAGCAGAGTCAAAGAGATATAGAAGAATGAAAAATATCAATCACGAGTCCAAATAACCGTTTGAGTGAAAGCGAAGACAGAGTTTCAGATCTTGAAGACGCTGGTGCATCTAGTGAAAAGGTGAGAAAGGATCTTGTAAAAAGAATGAGAATGAAGGAAAAAATAATCCATCACCTGCAAGATGATGCCAAGATGAATAAGGTGAGAGTAATTGGCATAAATGAGAATGAAGGAGTCAACAAATGATATAAAAAGAATATAGGCAGAAGTAATAGCAGAAAACTTCCCAAATATGAGGACACAAACCAATATTCCCATAACCAAAGCATAAACACCAAATAACTTCAACCCAACTAAAAGCACACCAAAACATATGATAATCAAGATCCCAGAAATCCAACACAAGAATAATATACTGAAAGCTGAGAGAAAGAAGAAGGTCACATTCAGAGGAAAACCCATCAGAATCACAGCTGACTTCTGTACACAAACCATGGAGGCAAGAAGAACATGGAGCAGAGTTCTTTAAGTCCTGTTTGAAAAAAAATTCTAGCCCAGACAACTATACCCTGAAAAACTGTCTTTCAAGTTTGAAATAGAGGTGAAATACTTCCATGACAAAGAACAGCTAAAGAATTTCATGATGACAAAGCCATCCCTACACAGAGGCTACTGAAAGATGTTCTAGAGAGACAACTATGACCAGAACTCCCTGAATGAGAATGGAAGGAACCCACTAAACAGCTCAAACAATTAAACACAGAACAAAAAGGAGTAAACAACAACTGGTAAACAACATGACAATCATAAGTCAACACATTTCAATTATAACCATCAATGTAAATGGACTCAATTCACCAATTAAGAGAAATAGACTGGCACAGTGGATTAGGAAACAAAATCCAACAATATGCTGTATAAAAGAAACACACTTAACTCAAAAAGACATTCATAGGCTTAAAGTAAATGATGGAAAATAATACCTCAGAAAAAAGCAGGAGTAGCAATTCTGTGCTCAGTCTCAACTTCAAACCAAGAATGATCAAATGAGACAAAGAAGGCCACTATATATTGGTTAGGGGAAGAATTCAAGAGCAAGAGGTAACACTCATAAATATTTATGCACCAAACATAGGAGCATACAACTATGTAACACAAATCTTTATGGACATGAAAAACCTAATATTTTAGAGCACAATGTTAATAGGAGATTTTAGCACCCCCTTATCTCAAAAAGATAGTTCAACCAGTCAAAAACTTAGCAAGAAAGTAGCAGAACTGAATCAGAGCTTGGAACAAATGGACCTGGTGGACATATACGGAGTGTTCCACCCAACCGTAGCTGAATACACATTTTTTTCAGCTGCACATGGGTCATTTTCCAAAATAGACCACATAATAGTCCATAGGTCATGCTTAAATGTGTGCAAGAAAACAGAAATTATCCCATGCATATTATCTGACCACAGTGCAATGAAACTGGAAATAAATGCAAAAAGAAACCAGAAAATCCCACCAAAGTCATGGAAATTAAACCACACCCTACTCAGCAATCAGTGGGACACAGATGAAATTAAACAATAAATTCAACAATATTTACGATTCAATGAAAACTCAACCACAACTCACTGGAATTTACAGGATGCAATGAAAGTAGTTCTCATAGGGAAAACCATAGCTATGAACTCACACATTAGGAAAACAGAATGGGAACAAATAAACACCCTAATGATGCACCTCCGACATCGAGAAAATGAAGAGCAATCCAAACACAGACTGCAAAGACGAGAAGAAATCATAAAGATTAGAGCAGAAATTAATTCAATTGAGATGAAGAAAACAGTTCAAAGAATTCACAAATCAAAAAGTTGGTTCTTTGAAAGATTAAATAAAATTGATAAGTTTCTAGCCAAACTCATGAAAAAGAGGAAAGAAAAAATTCAAATACAAGCAATAAGAAATGAAAAGGGTGAAATCACCACAGACCCAGTGGAAATTCAGAAGATTATCAATAGGTACTTTGAGAATCATTATGCTCACAGAATAGAGGAGATCAGAAATATGACAGATTCCTGGAATGAACAATATAGAAAAGAAATAGAACACATGAAGCAGAGAAATGGACAGATTTCTAGAAAGGTACAAATTACCAAAACTGAACCAAGAAGATAACTACTCTCAATAAGCCAATAAGAGCCAACAAAAAATGAAACTTAAGAAAAATCCTGCCGACAAAGAAAAGCCCAGGTACTGATGGATTCACAGCTGAATTCTACAAGAAATTTATAGAAGATGTACTCACTACTATCCTCAAACTCTACAGTGAAATTGAAAAGGAAGCAGTCCTCCCAAAATCATTTATGGAGATAAGTATTATACTGATTCCAAAACCAGGGAAAGACACAACAACAACAACAAAAAAACACAACCATAGACCAATCTCCCTCATCAACATAGATGCAAAAATCCTAAATAAAATCCTAGCAAACAGAATACAGAAAATCATCAAGAAGTTCATATACCTGACCAGGTAGAATTCATCCCAGGGATGCAAGGATGGTTCAATATTCGAAAATCTATAAATGTAAATATTCAATCTATTAATATACACTATATTAATAGAATGAAATCTAAAAACTGCATGATCATTTGAATTGATGCAGAAAAAGCTTTTGACAAAGTCCAACACTCATTCATGTTCAAAGTCATAAAGAAAATTGGAATAGATTGACTATACCTTAATTTGATAAAAGCCATTTATGACAACTCAATGGCTAATATAATTCTAAATGGGGAAAAACTGAAATCTTTTACTCTTAGAACAGGTAGAAGACAAGCATGTCCTCTATCATCCCTCCTGTTCAGTATAGTTTTGGAATCATTAGCAACAGCCATTAGACAAAAGGGAGAAATAAAAGGAATAAGAATAAGTATAGAAGTTAAATTATAACTATTTGCAGATGACATGATACTTTATTTGGAAGACCCAAAAAATTCCACCAAGAAGCTACTAGAATTGATACCTAAATTCAGTAACATAACAGGATACAAATTCAATACTCAAAAGTCAATAGCGTTCCTCTACACAGATCACAAACACACTGAGAGGGAAACTATAGAAACAATACCTTTTACAATAGCACCATGGAAAATGAAATACCTTGGAATTCAGTTAACCAAGGAAGTCAAAGGTCTTTTCATGGAAATTTATAACATCTCAAGAAAAGAGATCACAGAGGATATCAGAAAATGGAAAGATATTCCATGCTTCTGGATAGCAATAACCAACATCATGAAGATGGCCATACTTCTAAAATTGTTGTACAGATTTAGTGCAATTCTTATCAAACTGCCACCAACATAACTCCCAGACCTAGAGAAATCATTCCTAAAATTTATTTGGAACCACTAAAAGAGCTAGAATACCAAAGGCAATCCTGGGCAACAAAGACAAGGCAAGAGGCATCAGAATTCCTGGCTTGAAATTATACTACAAAGCCACTGTGATAAAATCAACATGGTTTTGGCAACAAAATAGACCTGAGGGTCAATGGAATAGATTAAAAGATGCAGAGGCCTCTGTGAACACACTTAGCCACCTGATCTTCAACAAAGGGGCCAAACAAGCTTACTGGAAGAAAGATAGCCTCTTTAACAAATGGTGCTGGAAAACCTGGCTTTCTACATGCCAAAAACTAAAACTTCACCATGCACTAAACTAAAGTCTAAATGGATTAAAGATCTAAAGATTAAAACAGAAACACTCCATCTCCTGGAAGAGAAAGTAGGAGGAACTCTTGAAGGCATAGTGATAGGCAAAGAGTTCATGAACAAACATGTATTTGCACAGGAAACCCTTAAAAGATTTAAAAACTGGAATCAACCCTTCTTGAGAAGCTTCTGCATGTCAAAAGAAATTGTCAACAAAGTAAAAAGACAACCCAAAAATTTCAAAAAAAAAAAAAAAATCCTAATAAGCACTCTGACAAAGTTCCACTCTCTAGAATATATAAAGAACTAAGACATATTAGGGCCCTCAAATTTAAAGGCCCAAACCAGAAATGGGCATCTGAGATGAATATACACTTCTCAGAAGATGAAATTGAAGAAGTGAATAAATATATGAAAAAAAAGGTCCACATCGCTAGCCATCTGTGAAATGCAAATAAAAACAACATTGAGATACCATGTCACTTCAGAAAGAATGGCTATCATAAAGAAATCACCTAACAACAAATACTGGAGAGGATGTGGGGAAAAGGGAACCCTTCTCCACTGGTGATGGGAATGAAGACTGATGCAACCATTGTGGAGATCAGTGTGGAGACTCTCAGGAAAGTAGGACTGGAAATCCCATTCAAGCCAGCTATCCCCCTACTGGGAATTTTTCCCAGAGGAAGTGAAAACATCATATCATAGTGATATATGTGTACCTATGTTTATAGCAGCACAATTTGCGATAACCAAACCTTAGAAACCAAGATGCCCATCACATGAGGAATGGTTGAAAAAGATGTGCTATTTCTATATAATGGAATATTATTCAGCTATAAAGAATGATAAAATTGAAGCATTTATGTTGAAATGGATACCACTTGAACATATACTCATAAGTGAAATAAACCAAACACACATGTTCAAATATCATATAGTCTCCCTAGTATAAGAAATCAAAAGAAGAAATACAAATAGAAATGTATAACAACAACTAAAATGAATTTAGTCAGATAGTTAGGGCAAACTGAATGGCATATATTGCAGGGTAGTAATCAGCTTCTCTTCTGGATCGTAACAACCTAAGTTCACAGATCAAAAATTGGAGAAATGGAAGGGCCGTAAGGCCAGCCAACATTTTGGCCCTAGCCTTTCAAGGTCAGTGAAGACTCAGGACATAGGAGAACCTGTACTGTAACATCATGGAACTCAGTTGTGCCCCAAATTTTCTGATCAAGGAGATGATGGAGCCACAGAGGAAGGCGATTGATGATCTATAGTGTGCCTAAGGAGAGTCATATGGATAGAAAAGTTTCTCTCAGGCTCTCCCAGAGAGCAAACTGGTCAAGCAATGCCGTGACTCATCCTCATGGCTGACACAGACAAAGGATCTACAGAGTGAGGTACAGGATTACAAGATAAACCCTAAGGAGATTTGAGTGACCTTATCCAATACAAAAGCTACATTTTTTGTTACATAGGTCTTGCTTTAGCTTGGTCTTAACCATCCAGCAGAAAAGTATAAAAATGAGGTATATAAAATAAGGCCATAATCATAAGTTGAGCTATAAATGGCTCTAGTCAACAGCTTCTTCAGATAACTCATTATTGTTGTGTACTTCTGGACTGCGTTTTTTTTTTTTTTTTTTTTTTTTGTCGTCGAGTTCAGGCACCTATAATGGTTGAATGACAATGGAGTGCCCACCTTTGAGAGGTCTAAACAAAAGAAAAGGGGATACAAAGGAAGAACCATTCAGTATTTCTACAAATAGTATTTAGGATAAATATGCAGTACTTATATGCATAATTCTATGAGAAGCAAGATTTGCACTAATAGCAGTTGGACAGGATATCCTAACCGCTTCTTATACTATGGACAACCACTAGGAAGATAACAAGGTAGAAAGTATTAATTATTGAAACAGTAGTATAATTCAGCTAAAAAATAAGATATGTATACAGCTATATTCTCTTAATTCATTGATTAGAGACATCTTCTTTAATAGTATTTGTAAGTAGAGCATCATGTCTGCACCTTGTATGACAACAAACCACTACGAAAACAATATTCAATGTATTAATTATTGAATCTGTCCTGCCAATTTGATTTGAAACTGTCTCATTGCTATTTGTTCTTTAATAAAATAAAATAAATTTAAAAAGAAAAAAAAAGAGACAGGTCCAGGTACCTAACTAAGTTTCGGTGGATCCCAGCAGAATGAATGCCACATGTGAAGTTGACTATTTACAGGTCCCCAAAGAATGTAAAGCATGTAATACTCTTGGTGAATACAGGAACTGAGTCAATGCTAATATTTGGAAGCCCAGATCATTTTTAAAGAGCTACTGCATGCATAGAAGGACATGGAGGTTGCTACATCACAACTGGGAAAACCCAAGTGTCTTTGGGTATTGGGCACTTCCCCTCAGGCCACTATGATGTTTATGTTATCCCAGTTGCTGAAAACATACTAGCAGAGACTGGTGCTTGACTCAAAATCCCTCATGGAAAATTCCAATTGTGAATTTGCTTGATAAAAACCATAGTCCAAGACCAATCACATCATCCACAGCTGACTCCCAGCTGCTCTCATACTTTGAGGGCCACACTTCCAACAGTGGCCTCTTTCTCAGCTAGCTTGTTGGCAACCAAACTGGCAATGGCTTTGGGACCCATGACATACTTGACCCAAGAGCCCTCTGGATGGACAAATTATAGGACTTCACCCTTGGTCCCTATACAGAAGGGAAAAATGGACCTCTGGTTGACACCTGGTATGCTTATGGGTGTAGCATTGACAAAACTCTACAGTGGAAAACATGGTTGCTGTCCATCCCCGTATGAATGATCTATGCTTTCAAACCAGAGAAGGCAGGCCAAGCCAATGGACAGAGTTGCAGACAGTGTGATTGCTTGTGATACATGAAAAGGGTCCCCTACAAGAGTATACAAACAGTTGGGCAGTCTTAAGGGGCCTAGTGTTCTGGCTACAAGTTTGGGCAACTCAAGAGTGATAGATAGGGCAGCATCCCTTGTTGGGTATTGACCTGTGGTGAGACCTGTACAAACATGGCCAAAGAGCTGAGTATGTAGGCTATCAGGGTTTAAGACATGAACCAGGATAGGCCTTCCTATCACCAGAAAAGGACTTCACAGATACCTTGACCAGTCATTTAAATTATTGACTGCTAGAAATAACATCTGGTCAAAAATATTGAAAGCTGCATGTGGCATGCCACTAGGAAGCCTCTGATGAGGGACATGGACCATAAACTTAGTCCTCCAAGATAAAAGACCTAACTCAACATTTGGCCCAGGCCTTAAATGTTCAATGTTAGGTTTTCATGTTGCTTATGGATGAAATTGTTCAAATGAAAAAAAAAAAGTGGTTTTACTAAACCACAGGTTCTTGATTTGTTAACTACAGGCACTTGTGCCCTGCTTCATATAAAATGTTACATTTATACACCCCTGACCTTGGTGGGGGATTTGGGGAGCCACTCAGACTGCTTCAGAGCTCAGGGACATCTAAGGACACTTGAGGATGTGACCTTGCTTATTTATCATAGGCACACAGTGGGATGCAGTTCTGTAACCATGACTGCATGTTTTGGTTACAGCACCATGTAAGAATGTAAACATGAGATAACAACCTGTGTAAGAATTATACAATGCAGAGGCAGGCGGCTCTTGGTTTGTCTCTCTGTACTGCTCCATGTTGCTTGCTGTTATCTCTGATGTCTTACACACGTGTGTTCACCCTTGAAAATCACTCGTGGGGTGCCTTAGAAGGCCAACATTCCAGAAGAATGCACCACATACTTTGGAAGCTCTTAGTATAAAGTAAGGACAATTCATAGCATGGCCACAGTTGTCTTTAAGATAGCAGAGATCAGACCATGCCTCAGAAGTGGTATAGTAGCTGTTTCAGATCAAACTAAAATCCAACAACACCTGCACTAACTTCAGTTAGCATCAACTACTAAAGAAAAAATACAAAATTTAGGAAAATTTTTGCACAAGCACCTGTGAACTCTGGCTTTGGATGAATTTACTTAATTTTTTGCATGACTCATTTTACTAGTCGGAAAAACACATGATAAAAGTATCCTCTACTGCCATAGTTGTTGAATTACGTAAGTGAATAGTAAAGTAATACTTTGTTCATTGAATGTGCCAAGGGATATTGATGATTATTATATATCAACTCCGTATGATTGGCTATGATATTCTAGAATGCTGTGCTAGATTCTGAAACCAAGTCTCAGAGTTCAGCAACAGAGAGTGCTGTGATTAATCATTCATTTCTGTCATGGATATGGGATAGGCATGTGACAAGATCTTAGATGAAATAAGAAATTATTCCTATATTTCTGGTTTGAATAGTTTATTTGGGTCAATATTTCTTTATTCACCAAGTGGTTCGTTTTCTGAAGGTGGCTGTGTCTTCCCAGGGCAGATGTTCTTAAGAGTCTGATTATCTCTGCTTGCCATGTGTCAAACAAAGGTTTGGAGTAGTTAATTGTTTAATAGCATTATACAGGGGAGATCTTGTTCCTTTGTATAATAGTGTTTTACAAGCAAAATGTGTTGTATTTAGCAGACACAGCTAAGCACTCCAGGTAAGGCCACTTCATCATGCTTCTCAGATTAGTTTTCAGTTGCTGTGGAAAAATGCCTAATTAATCATGATTATCAATCTGATTGAATTGAGGAATTCCTAGAAAATGGTCAAGTACACTAACAGCTATGTTGGGAAGGTGCTGGCAGATATGGTTAGTGTGCAGGATAGCAAAGCCATGGGGCGTAGTTTCAACCATCAGAAAGGTGGTCTCCCGGATGGAACAAAGCAGAGGGTGAGTTGAGCAGAACATGCGC
Organism: Ctenomys sociabilis; assembly: GCA_004027165.1. NCBI lineage: Eukaryota > Metazoa > Chordata > Mammalia > Rodentia > Ctenomyidae > Ctenomys > Ctenomys sociabilis. Next base: position 45,450 of record PVKA01003762.1, on the reverse strand, counting down.
TCCCTCTCTGCTTTCTCTGCTCCAGGAAGTGAGGCCTTTCTTCTTCCACACCCTTCCACTATGATGTCTTTGCCTTGCCACAGGCCTAAAGGTCATGGACTCGGCTGACTCCTGACTAAAACTCGTGAAAATCTGAGCTCTAATAGATCTCTTTTTCTTCAATATTAAAATGCAAGAAGCATTATTATTGAAAGAAAATCATCTTTGAGAAATGGAACATGGAAATTCTTAGGCATTTTTCCACAGCAACCGAAAACTAATCTGAGAAGCATGATGAAGTGGCCTTACCCGGAGTGCTTAGCTGTGTCTGCTAAATACAACACATTTTGCTTGTAAAACACTATTATACAAAGGAACAAGATCTCCCCTGTATAATGCTATTAAACAATTAACTACTCCAAACCTTTGTTTGACACATGATGAAACTGAAGCCTGAGGACGTTGGATAATATGAATGTTGATGTATCACACATTGCCCGAAGGTCTGAGGAAGCTGAGAGTAGAAAATATGGATAACATAGAAATGAACACATGGACCTAGTTTTTTTAAAAGAGAAAATGCGAAGAGGAATTTTTGAGTCAGAAAAATGTAGAGTGATGAAAGCTGTTTCATTTGGGTATAATCGTCAGCTCCAAGTTTTTGAGTATTGAGACACATGGAAAATGTGCTGGCACAACTCTTTTTATCTGATAAAATGTAACATTATAAGATATACCCCTGGGGGGGGAGTGTATTATTCAGTGGTGCAGAGTGGTAGATGTGTGCTTGTCATGCTGGGACAGGGTTTAGTCTCCAAAGCGTGAGCGCATGTACGCATGCACGTGCACACACACACACACACACACACACACACACACACACACCCCTGCACATGCACAAAAAGACAAAACTTTTTTTGTTGCTTTGTAAATTTGATCTCAGGGAAGGATTTGGAATTTATTTTGTGGTTATTTATAGTACAAGCAGTATGTCCTGACTAAGTGATTATTATGAAATGTGGCCTCAGTAGTGTTTTTTTTGTCAATCCTTCATGAGAAAGAATTGTTCTGAGAGCATTAAGTCATATTGTAAAAAGCAACTTAGGGCCTCATGGTGTTTAATAGCAGGCTCCATGTATATTAAGAGCAGCATATTCTTATGATCATGTATATATGAACATAAAGACAGAGAATATTTCAGGAATGAAGAGTTAATATATCTCTTGAACTATTATCCTAGGACACTAATGGTCCAAGGTGGGCTTTTAACTGGACTAATGTCGAAATAAGGCTATTAGCTACTACTTAAAATGCGAGAGACATTATTATTGAAAGAAAATTATGTGTTTTTAGAAATGAAACATGGGCAAAGCATGCTATACATCGTTGGGAAAATTAAGGGTTTAAGTTCTGTTTTAATGCAGGACTTGTCTGCACCCTCACTACCACTACTGCACACACACCTAAGGTGAGAGAGCTGCAGGCAGGATGGCACTTTCCTAATGTGTTGCATTACTTTTATATGTTGAGAGACACCAATTCCGGCTCTCTGTATGCTCAGAAAAGCCCCAAGAAAAGTGATCACGGGATCTTAATCTTCCAGAAATTTGCAAAAAGCCACTGCTAATCATTTCTGGTAAATACACCTCTACCTAGACCTTGAAGAAAAGCTAATGATAAAAACATTGAAAACACAATGTGGTAGAGTTGCATATTAAATATAGTTAGAAAATGTATAGACTAGAGGAAATTATACAAACCACAGTTGCACAGAGAAATAAAAATAATGAAAAATGTGAAGTGAAATGAAAGATTTAGCTTCATCTTGTTTAAATAAAGTTCTGGAGGAGAAAAGAAGACAGTAGGTCATATTTTGCAGAGACAATGACATTATTTTCTAGCATTAATGAAAGACATGGTTTCTCAGATCAAGAAATCTCGAGGACTCCCACAAGCCTATGACCGACCACACATACCAAAGCTTTAGAAAATGGAATTGTCTTTCAAGAATAATTGAAATAAAGAATCATGCTGACAAGAACAACTGAAGACATAAGCTAGGAACAATTCTTAACAAAGTGACTTCTAAAGAATGAACTTCAGAAAAAGAAAATTGCCAGCGGGGGAGACAGCGTGGTGGTGAAAGTGCCTGTGTGGCAAGTGCAAGGACACAGATTTGTGCCCTAGTACAGCATGTGCTGTGCCAGCCCCATGACAACCCAACCACTGAAGCTGGGTATAGTGGTGCTCACCTGTAATCCCAGTGCAGGGGAGGCTGAGGTAGGGGGATCACTAGGAGTCTGAGTTGTGTAGAGAGAACATGTACCAAATCAATAAATAAGTAAAAGATGGTTTAAAAATCTCTTTTTTTTAAAAAAAAAAAGAAGGAAAATTATCACAGGACAAAATAGAATAAAAGTACAGAATCAGTTTATAAGAAGAGAAAAAGAAAATTATACATATATAAATTACATATAGATTACACATGTAATTTATATGTAATATAAATTATATATATTTGTGTGTGTGTGTGTATATATATATATATATATATATATATATATGACAAATAGATAACATGATCCAAGCTACCATAGTAGAAGTTAATCCAAACAGAAGTATCATATAAGTTGCATATAAAATATTTCAAACTTTCTAGTCAAATTTTTAAAATTCTTTTGTGGTATAGGGTCTTGCTACTCAGGTCAGACTTGTGGCGATCTTTCTGTCCAAGCCTCCCCAGTGCTGGTACAAGCATGCACCACCATGCTGGTTTAAGTGGCTGTAATAGTGCTCTTGGGCTTCCAGGAGGTTGGCATGGCGTGCATTACTGGGAATCGAACCTGGGTCTTTGTGTTTGCCAGTCTGGTGCTTAGACTGCTGAGCTGTCACACCATGTTTAACTTAAACATTTTAGTTAAAGGACAAATATTTTGTTGTCTAAAAGCCCAAATCCAGCTAGTGTTGCTTAAATGTGCTCAACGTGAAATATAAGTATGTAGGAAAATAAAAGGATAGGAAAGAATAAACCAGGCAATCAAATGAAATCTTGTAAAGGTGCGCTAAATGTCATAGTCTAAAGACTTACTGTTTAGATGAAAATATTTCAACTGCTCAGGGAAGGATAATTTTTTTGCATAACTAATAGCTGCAACACATTTCAAGTAAAACCTATCTTAAGCACAAAGAGGAAGTGACAAACAAAACAGAGGAAATTTTAACCACCGCCTTCAAAAGCTGGTAGATCACACAATCAAATGTATCAGAAAGAACAGAAAATATTTGATTAAGATAATTAACAGCATTTAATTTAAATGTCACATATAGAACTATCATCTAATAATGAAGCCGAATCATTCTTTGAAAGGATACATGTAGTATTACCAAAACTGACTACTATGGGGGCAGGGGAGATGGCTCAGTAGAATAAGTGCTTGCCTGGCCTGAGTTCAATCCCCAGTTCAGAAAAACAAACAAGCAAACAAAAAACCCAAAAACTGACTAGGCCATAAAGTAAGAAAAACTGTAAAACACTAGACTAAAAAATGTTTCAGAATCACAAGCTACTTATTCACAGATTTCATCTTCTTCATGCTGAAAGAGGCAAAAACAAATGAACTCTCCTTTGAAAAGCACTGTATATATGTTATGATTGATCTCAGTGGATAATTTTTATCCTCTTTCAGAGTATATTCAAGGATGAGGTCCTCAATGATTAGCCAAACAGATTTTGATCACTTTCTATTTAAGGGACAGCATAAGCATTGCACATGCTTCCTATAACTCAGGCCCCAAACTTTAAGCAGGTATCTTTGTCATCCTTATTTAGCTATGGAGACTTGGGATACCAAAGGAATTAGGAAGCTTACTGGTAAGTAGATCAGCCGGTGCTGCAGCATACCTCTCCTGGACACCTGGGACTGTGCCCTTAACCCTTGTGTCACATGGTTGTGGCAGGTCATAATTGTGATCAACTTAGTTTTCTTTCAGGACAATGGGCAGTGGCAGTCTCTCTATGGAGAGAGCTATAGCAAAGTGAGACTGTATCCTAGGAAAAGCTTAATGCTACCATTACACTAGTCTGTCTAACCTAGGTCTTGAGAACTGCTGTTGGAGACATTGGAGGTCAGGATGTATCTTCTATCTTTAGAAGTCAAACTAGAAACTGACTGAGTACAGCTGCTGTGCTTGTTTCTCTTAGACTAAATACAAAGCTTTTGATAGAACCTCAGGGGACACCAGGCAGAGAAGCAAGTGCGTCAGGCCGCCTGGGGAAATTGGTGTTTAAGCTCCTCAGAATCACAAACCTCGGGTTTTTTTTAATTAGAGAGGTGACCCTCCAATCAATACTTTTGCTATTCCTTGCTCTGCCATTCCTCTTGCTTTCCAGCTAGCAACTCTAGGGATTTTCAGCTGACGACAATGAATTCTCCTGGGGCTATGCAAGGTACAGAGGGGAAGAGAGAGAAGAATTTGTTGGCCTATTGTAGGGGTTGCTAAGGCACAGGACTGCATTCATCAAACCTAGCCTAGCTCTCCCCAGTTTTATATTTAGGATGCACGTTAGGTGGTTCACTAAGGAGAAATGGTGGGAGGCTGCAGATGTACTGAAGCAGTGTTTGGAAAAATTTAGGCATTTACATTTTTTTCTTTTGTCACAAAAAATAGTATCCAAGACTCCACATAAGAAATTGTACATTCCCAAGACCTGAATTGTACTCAAATGTCTGTTACCTACCTCTTAGGAATGCACAAGTATTTGAAGGATAGAATTTTCCTATTACTGTCAGAATCTGAAACTAATTTAACTTTGCCCTTCCTTCCTACCCAAGAAAAGGAACAGAAATGAGAAGAAAATAACAACAATAAATGTTTGCATTATTTGAAATACAATGTGAGAGATTGTATGATGAATACGTTATCTAATTTAATTTTTACAGCAGTCCTACAAAGCAGGGCTATTGTATCCATACAGTACACATGCAGAGCCAAGAGTCAAGCGTCTGAGTCAACTGTTCATAGTCCCACAGGATTAGAACTTTGTCTACTCACGCCAGAGGCACTTCTCTGAACCATTGGTTTGAATCATCACAAAAATTCAGAATTTCCACTCCAGATCTGATTAATCAGTTTTCTCTCATAATCCCTGCTGTTGGTATGACATAAAACTGATTTGTTTTAAGGCATAGGTCAAAACAGGTCATCTAGGCTGTGTTTATAAGGATAATGTAATTATAGCAATTTTCAGGAGTGTTCAGGCTCCCCCAAAATAAATATTAGTGAGGAAAGATACGTTGGAAGACCCAATTAGCCAGATTGGATCGGTTTCACTGGCAGGGTGCACACCTCTCCAGTCCCTTTTTCTTGTATAAACACAGCTGTGATGTACCGTTGCTTGCCTTAAGTCCAAATCCAGGGGTTAGATGGAAGTTCTTAAAGAGACGTCTGCAAACCATGTGTATCATCCTGCCCCCTTTCTGCCTTGCTGTAGGACCATGTATTTATTTGGCATGAAACTGGAAAAAAAAAAAAAAAACCACAAGCTCAGCTAAATGGTTCCTTTTATAACCTGAAGAAAAAGACCTTGAGTTGTGACCTCAAAAGAGTTATGTCAATAAAAAGTAAAAAACAAAAACAAAAAGAACTAAGATATTTCTTTTCCTGATTGTTTTTCAAGAATGAATTAATGTATAATTTCACTTGTTCTTTATTTTGGAATAATAAGTATTCTAATAAAACGTTACAATTGTTGAAATTTTGTCTTCATTCGGAAAGTCTGTTAAGTAAAGCAAAGAGGAGGAATGAAAACATAGGAAATTAAGTTGGAAAAGAGGTGATTTTATACGTTTCAGCTTCAGGGTGAACTTCAACAGCTATTCACTGAGGACTTCCTCAGCATAAGGGATTAGTGCCCTGCACTGGGGATAAAAACATGAATTTGTTAGCTCTCACTGTTGGTTCTTAGCAACTTTATAACCTGAGGTGAATGGAGGTTTGCAGCTGAATAGTTTAGCCTAATGTGTGTTTTAAAGAAATATTTACATAATTGTCTGAATAAAGGATGTTTTCCCTTTGCTAATGTGAGTGTAGATAAGGAGGGAGTCAACTAAACATGGGATGGAAAGTAGTTGTCCTTTCTGAAGATAATACTGGTCAATCGATAGCAATGAGTCTGCAATGATTGAAGCTAAACTAGGCTTCCTCAGTGGTATCTGTCATAGACAAAGAAGAGGGAGAATAGTGTCATGAATATGATATATTTATAATCCTGGATGTAAATTTTGTGGCTTACGCTATAGAAAAAGGGGAATCTGTCCCCCAAACACCTTCTGCTGGTGGCCTGATATTCTTCAAACTCAGCCTTTATGTACTGCTGGACCTCTATAATGGCTGCCACCATCCAATCACCCTCATCATGTAACATGCATTGAGTTACATGCTTTGCACATAGTATCTTATCTATTCCTTTATCACAGATTAGGAGAGTTGCAGCAGTTTGTTCTCCAGAAATCGATCCAAGGTGCATTAGTCTCTAAAGTCTATGCTGCTATTGACTGTATTTTTAGGACACATCCTTCTTGGGTTTCTGGTGAGGCCTTTCATGCCTATGTTTGTGATTCTGAGAGAATGTTTTCCTTGAGAAGCCAGAGTAATATCAAAAGACCTACATATAACAGGAACAGGGAGAACAGAAAATGCAAAACACCGGCCCATAATAAACTTGGCTGTGGTATGTCGATCACCACAATTTCTTAGTTCTTCAAATGGCACTGGCCTATTTAGTGACATTCTTAGAGATCGGTTGTATTTCCTGAAAAGAGGAACTATCTTTTGCTACTATTTTAAAAAATTACTTAATATTGTAGAAGACACTGAATGCAGATTGCTTGGATTGCTCTGCCTAAAAAAGCACCATTGACTGGTTAAAAAAAAAAAGGTGGTTTCTGGTGATTTTTGGGTTTCAGGCTTCCAAGTTCTCACTGTACTTTCATTAGACAGAAAGAGGGCAAGACCCTCTCTAGGGTCTCTTTTGCAGAGGGCCAAGATGCCACTCGTGAAGCTCCACTCTGAGGCTCTCATCCCAAAGAACTTCCTTCCTAATAGCATTTTACTGAGAGTGAGAGCTTCAATTGGAGGGGTATTAAATAGTCCCTTTTAGGGATTAGCCATGGTGGAAAGGGCCTAGAAAGTTCCCTGGTGTGAGTTGCTGTGATGAAGGCAGGTCAGAGGGGACCAGTTCATCACAGAATAAAGTTTTCATTTACATGTTTATTCAATTGTTCATTGCTCCAACCAGAATTCATTGAGATACTCTTCATTTTAGGCACTTGAACAAGTGCCAGGGGTAAAGACTTGTATTTAGAGTGAAGCCTCAGAAGAGAGGAGAGAAGCTCGGAACATAAATGATATTCTCACAGATTTTGCCTACAGTTGCACTGCATCTGTTGCCTTTGGGACAGGAGGGTATTTTCTTCTGGTTTGATAGCACTGTTGTCACAACACATCACCAGTCTATCCTAAATGGCATAGATGAAACATCAGAATACTTGCCATCACATAAAGGCCAACTATATTTTATCTATGAAATTATCAGTAGAATAACAATTTATATTCATTGAAAATAAAGTGCATCTGAACATGTTGAACTATGTACAAATAGAAGCTAGAGAAAATGAAAACATAGCCTGTCCTTCAAAGTCTGCAGAGGATCTATCTCACAAAAGAATTGGCTGTCTGGCTTTTTGGGTCAGACTTTTTCTTTATTCTGAGAAAATCATAGAATCCTCTTTATTATCCAAATATTGAGCAAGATGTCAGCTGTTATTGTCTGGCTTGTAGAATCACAGACACAGAGACCTCTGGCTGAGACCTTCAGTCATGTGCATTTTTGCCTAAGTATGAAGCAAAATGCTATTTCTTTTATCTGTGTACATTGAGGCTGATCTGTGTGCCCCAAGCAGTTACTTGTGTGTGGCATAGCCTGGGATTGTTATCTGAGTCACTACCTCTGAAGAAGTGACTGCAAGGGAGTTAAGCAGACAGGATCACTCAGCCTGATGGTGGCCTGGGTTGAGCTGTGGGGGTTGTGAAAGGGAACTGGCAACACAGTTTGAGATGTGTGCAAATTCTGGATTTGGGGTGAGGATGGGGTCTGCACTAGCGAGAGTAGAGATTGTTGCTGTGATCATTGTAGCGAGGAGTAGGGCCACTGGAAATAGAGATTGTGAACTGGAGCATGTCATCCAAATGGCTTTGGTGTCTGGAAGACACCAAAGAAAAAAGAGAAGTAGATTTGTCTACTCTTTCAGTTGAGGCCAGGTGGGGTTTGTCCTTCTGAAGCATCTGATCTCATTCTAAATCTGAAGGACAATTTTTCTCTGCATTTTTATTTCCTTTACTTTTTCCTGGACTCTAAGTACAATCTAGTTAGCAGTTGAAATCTGGTCCAAATACTTTGGTGAAGAATTAAGGGAAAATCTCTTCCACTTGGGGCACTCAAGGCTAAAGAGGAGCTGGCATGTTGCTCTCCCTCTGAGACACGTCAGGCAGAGCCAACTACAGACAAGGAAGACCTGGAGGCCTGCAGCTATGGGAAAACTTTCCCCAAAGTGTTTGAAAGTGCCTTTCCCCCCTCCCAACTCATCCTTCTTGGGTCTTCTAGGTATAGGAAGGTAAGGACAACTTTGGAAGAGGAGTGTGTTGAGATGCAACACTTAAACTGGCAGGCAAAAGCATTTGTAAATGAAATGAAGAAGAATGATAAATGAAAAAGAAAGGAAATTATAGACAATTTTTCAAATCATTTAACTTTTATAGTTCTCATATTTTTTTGCAGCAAATTGTGAATGGTAATGCTATGATTGCTTCTCTCCCATCTACAAATATTATCCCTGCAAAACAGAAGGCTGACAGTTGACAGTCACTTGGTCAACTATAAAATCTAGCCTAAAAACTAGAGGTATGCCACCTATAATGATCTCTTTCAGATATACCTACCGGTTTGTGGAGCACTTTTGCCTGTCCCATATGGGAGTTCTTTGTGTTTTAATATATGTTGAGTCCCTTGAGCAGTTAGGTCTCAGCAGGGGGCAGTGGTTGGTGAGTACCTCCAGTCTTGAAAGTTAAAATTACTGAGTTCTTAGTATGACTTATAAAATAATTTTAATTTAATTTATTTTATTATGTGTAATACATATTATGTCTCTAAATTAAAAGATACCAAAGGTATCTGACAGGACTAAACAAAAAAAAGGGGATACAAAGGAAGGGCCATTCTGTCTTTGTATATACAGAACAGTTAGGATAAATATGCAGCTACTTTCACGTAATTCTATGAGAAGAAAGATTTGCACTAATAGTGTTTGGACAGGATATCCTGTCTGCTCCTTGTACTACAGATAACCACTAGGAAGATAACAATGTAAAATGTATTAATTATTAAAACTGTACTATAAATCAGCTTTAAGAAAAAGAAGGGTATACAGCTACATTCTCTTAATTCAATGAATAGAGGCATCTGCTCTACTAGTGTTTGTACATAGAATATCATGTCTACACCTTGTACAACAAATAACCACTAAGAAAACAATATGCAATGCATTAATTATTGAATCTATCCCACTAATTTGATTTGAAACTGTCTCATTGTTATTTGTTCTTCAATAAAATTATAGAAAAAAAAAGATACCAATGGTAAACAAATGGATTTTTTTGAATTCTTACAATTAAATTTATTGCTACATTCACATATACACAATCACAACATTCATCATAGAAAATTTGTACCTCTACACGATATACTGGAATTCTTTTTTACCCATTCCCTCCCCATCCTCCAACTCCCATTCCCTTCCTTATTTACAAAGCTTTGTTTCCATTTCCTCCTCCTTTTCTTACTTTTCTTTTCCTACCTACCCTTCCCTAATAGTGAATTTTTTTCTCATCTGCTTCCAGCTTTCTGGTTCTCTTCTTTGGACACATGCAATTGCCTGTATCTGTGATGCTCCCCACTTTTCAAAGCTCAAGTTCACCTTGGCTTTCCTAAGCATTGTGTGTACTTCTACCCTTTCACCTCTCTTATGTAGGAATAGGCACTTAGGGGTCACAACTAAGGCTAAGAGGCGGTACTGGCCGCCTTGCTTATGCTTGGATGAGCCAACTGATGACTTATGAGACATCCGGTAGACCACAGATTCATATCTTGCAATTGGCTACAGAGGGCACATTTGCACCTGTGGAAATTTGCAAATGCTATAATCATGTTCCTTCCCTCCAGAGCTGGTTATTTTCCAGCATGCCACTTCTCTGAGTGGTTGAGTGAGTTGTTCAAGATGACAAGCTAAAAATTGCAGAAGGTAGATTTGCATGCGGCCCACTCTGACTTCGGATCCCAATGCACTGATCTTGGAGTATGTCAAAAAGTAGGAGGAAAATGGAATCAAGTGTCCCCAAGGCTGTTCAGTGACTTGGAGACTTGGAACTCTCTAGAGTCAGGCTGTGTTAGCAAGATCTCCCCTCTTCCCTCTCTCTGCTCTGAACCACTTTCATTTTCATGATTCATATCTTAATGATTATTTATTTGCTTTTAATATTTTAAAATGTTATTCATTTATTAATTTATTTAGCACAGAACTACACAGCTTGGACTTGTAGTGATCCTTCTGTCTCAGCCTCCTCTGTACTGAGATTACAGGCTGTACCACCATGCCCAGTTTTGATGGCTGGCTTGATGGTACATGCCTGTAAGACTGACACAACATGCAGCACTGGGGATTGAACCCTGGTCCTTGTGCTTGCCAGGCAGGTGCTGAGCAAGCTATCTTCCTGGTGCACTATCTTGACTATTTATACCTTTTCATCATAAAACTAATCCATTCTTATTGTAGACAAATTGTAAAATAGAGAAATATGAAGAAAAATGAACCACTATTGTGAATTAACCAGTGTTAATGTCTTGTCACCACTTTCTGACTTTGTGTTTCTGATCATTAGAACTTGATTCCTGTTTGGTGTTTGCTTGCTTTTGGTTCCTTCAACTCTGATTTGTAAGTTGTGCAGTCTGCCCTCTGTGTCTGCAGGTTCTTTATCTACAGATTCAACCAACTATGGAGCAAACATATTTTTAAAAAGAAAAAAAAAATCATGTCCACCCTAAATGTGTCTGGACATTTTCATGCTGTTCTTTAAACAACTGAATGGAACCTTTACTAACACAACTTTTATATCATCTGAGGAATTGTAAGTAGAGATGACGAGTATAATGGGGATGTGTGTTGACTTCATGCAAACACTAAGCCATTGTCTGCAAGATACTTGAGAGTCCCTGTGTTTTAGTATCTGGGAGAGAGCCTGGAATAAATGTCCAAATAGTTCCAAAGGATGATTCTGTTTTTCTCTCTACGTATACAGACGTAAATGCTAGCTGTGAATTGAGCACAGCCACTCCCAGTTCAGAGCCTTTTTTGGTCTAGTAACAACATATGCAGGAAACTAGATGCAGCTCTTTCCTTGCTTCAGCCTTATCCTCTTCCTGTTCGATTCTCCCATGAGAGGGATGGGAGAACCACACCCAGGAGAAGACAGCACTGACCCACAACCATTATACATGAATTTGAGGAGGCTGAAAGACGAAATCACACTCACACACACACTCTAGATTATTTCTCTTCCTGTTATTATTCTCCCCTGCTATGCTCATACATGGTACTGTAGTTATCCTCAATGTTGCTTTCTGTGGTTTTAGTGACCTGTGGTTAACCAGGATCTAAAAATATTAAATGGAAAATTCCATAAATAGACAATTCATAGATTTGAAATTGTTGTTATTTTGGGTTGTCCGATAAAAGTTCATACTGTCCCTCTCCATCTTTCCTGGAATGTGAGTCTTCCTTTTGTCTGATGTGTCCATGCTGCATATACTCCCTGTCCATTGCCGTAGCATGCATGCTGTCCGATCCACTTTCACACCCTTGCAGTATGCTACTTTTGTTCAATGACTATTTAATAATGGCACAAGGTGCAGCAATAGCATCCTGGAGACTTTTTAATAGTACAGTATTATAATTGTTATCTTTTATTATTAGTTGTTTTAATATGATCCTGTGCCTAATTATAAATTACGTTTATCATATATGTGCCAGTACAGGAAGAAATACAGTATATATAAAGTTATGTACTTACTATCTTTGGTCTCAGACATCCACTAGGAGTCTTGAAATGTATGGCCTAGGAATAATGGGGAACTACTGTAGTTAAAATCAGATATTTAAATGTGAAAATGATGTGCTTTCTTTCTAAAGCAGAGGAGCCTGCAAGGCAGAGACGCCTACAAGGCAGAGAAGCCCTTCAGACTTCTAAAACGTGGAACAGAATGGCTAAACGTTAATTGTTAACTGTAGCTGTAACAGGTAGCAGAACACTAAATTTTGCCTTTAGGATGGATCTGTAATGTGATATCTGTTATATTCAGCTGTAGGTATACGGATGGAGGGCTTGTGAGAGGGACCATTTTCTTCACATTTCAGTAATGAGTGAGTAGCATGGAGAACACAGGCTGTCCCGAGAGGCAGAGCTATCCTTGGCTCTGGGCTATGTGAGCCCTGTAGGCTTTGAGCACCAGCGATACAAATTGTGCCAATCTGTTAGAGCGGCCCCAGCTTCCCAGTGGTTTTGTGCCTGTCGCCTGCCTCCGCATCTCTCATAATGAAATGGTTCTTGGACAGCTGGGTTATCAGCAAAGAGCTGTGCAGGCAGTGCCCTGCCCAATTAATCACATGTCACTTGGGCCGGGTTTCGTTAGCACATTGCTTACTTTACAGTAAACAAGAGAGTATTAATAATGTAAAATAAAAAAGAGACATAGAAGGAAAATATTATTTGTATGTATACTTTTCTTAAGGCATATTCTCCCCCTTCTGATCCTTGAAAAATAACCATCTGGAAAGAATCATATTAGAGACAAGGCATGTCATGACATTCACAGAAAATATTTTTGCAGTGAGGATCAGTATTCCCTCATTGCCCCATCAACTGCTATATAATAAGATATCCATAAAGTATTCAATAAATAGAGGGTTCCAGCAATAAATCAGTGGCGCAGGAATAATATGTTTTAAGGGCTCACATTTCCTTTCATTTATTGTTTTTTTTTTCAAACACACAGTTTTGTATCACAAACCTCCTTCAGTGTTCGCCTTTGTTTCCTTGCATTTCAGACACCCAGTTTCAGCAAATGACATTGAACTGCACCACTGCGAAGAGATCTCTGGCATAAATAAATGTATCAGAAGGTCAAGAGGTCAAGAGCATAAATGCAGCAAAGATTTCAAAGAAATCACCCACCACATGATTTATAAATCATGGAAAACACTGCTCTGGTCATAAAAGAGAAATTAAATTTATACATCATGAGCTTCAGGATGCTTTGGCTTGTGGTGGTAACTGGGTTAGAAATGGAAGAGCTTATGTCATCCTGTTGTTGGTTTGGAGCCTTGTTATGGTGGCATTTACCCCAGGATCTTAAATCAAGAGGACTGAGATTAAACTCCCCCTCCCTCCTGTGCCTCCAGAAACATTTGTTTTACCTTTGACCCAGAATTCCCACTTTGCCAGGCTTAGTTCTGGAGCAGAGCAGGAATCAATTCACTGCTGGACATAATGATAATGCTGTGAGGAAAGATGCACATTACTGCAACTCCTATTTGCTGGCAAGAGGCTGAAAGAGTTCTACCTTTGTCTATGGAAAGCAACACCCACTGAATTATAGCATCCGCCCCGGCCAGCCAAGAAGCTGGGAAACTGCAGGCTGCTGGGACAGAATGGCCACCCCATCTATAGGAAAGAACAAACAAGAGCCAGTCTCTGTGTTTTTTTTAAAGCCAATGATACTTTACTAATGTTATAATGATTTGTGAAGGGAATCTTTCTAAAATCTTTACGGCTTTGAAATAATCCTTTTCAGCATATATATGCCAAATATAAATACACATATGTGCATATGTACATTAAAATGCGGTTTAGCTATTTTTCTTTTTTATAACCCACTGTCCTATTTCTTGTCTTTCTGTTTTTAAGAACAGTGTTATATTTGAAACATCAAGCTTGAAATTGTCTGTTTATTTTAGCTCTACACGAATTCATGAAATGTAGGCAATATCGACACCTAACACTGAAGCAACTTGGTGGGGAACTTACCGAAAACCCACTCAGCTGGGGCGTCACTTCCTAGTAAAACAGATGTGAAGCAGCAAATGACACCAAGAACAATCATCAAACTTTGCAATTGATTGTTCTCTTTATGACCTAAATGATGGAGACTGAAACTGGGGCTAGTTTTACAATGCTCTTGGAAACAAGTTTTATTAATCTCACTCAATGGGAACAATATGCTAGTTCCTAGCTCAAATACAGATCTATGTTTATGACAGAGAAAAACAATATACTGAGTCTAGATGCTTTCGTTTTCAGGATCCGAGGTAAGATTTCATTGGTGCTTATACCCTTCCTCCCTCCCTTCCTCCCTCCTCTTTCTCCCTCTTTCCCTGTCTTTTATCTTTCTTAAGTTTCTCTGTTCATTTTTTAAATATTTTTAAGATCAAGAACTTTGGTGTCAGTAAAGTATTGATTATATATTTTGCTTTTTAAATGTTTTGAAATATTTTTTACCAAGGCATTTGTGAGGTAGAAATGTAAGCTACATTCTTTTGGTTAATGTTCTTTTTTCTGCTATTCTAAATGTAGGCATATGTCAAAGGAAATTTAATGTGCAGCTTGCTGATATGTTTATGCTTAAATCATCAAAATTGGATTTCTAGTCACCTTGCTTAATGATCAATATCTTAATTTCCCCTTTTTCTTTATAACTGGTGATTTAGGCCTGATGGGCGGGGACACAATTTGTATGCTGTGTAGAATTCAGCAACATAAATATTAATTAGCAAAAATTCCAAATTAGAAGTAGGCTTTATGTTTGCTATCCTGGAATCATACAGAAATACTCTAATTAATCATGGAATCATTTCTTTTCCCCCTGTAAAATTTTGTATATCAAGCTGAATATGTTAACAAGTGGTTCTCTTACCTATGCTCTATTTTATTTTTTGCTGTTGTTTTCTTTTCTGTTTCTTTAAAGAAACATAACCCAGAAAAAAGTTCTTGAGATTTTGAAAAGATCTAAATATGACACTGTTTCTTACAGTTTTTCCCAAATACCATCAAAGAAGTTGGCTTGAACTGTGTCTTCATTACTCAATAAAGGAAGTTATTTTCTTTTCTTTCTTTCTTTTTATTTTTTAGGGAAGGGTCTGCAGGATGTTCAGGGTCTTACTACTAGATCAGACTTGCACAGCCTGTTTACACCCTCCCCAGAGCTGGGAGTGAGTAGTATGGCTTCTGCAGTTGAGAGTTCAAACCCTGCCTCTGCCGACTACTGTGTGAGTTTGTACAAGCAGGCATGCACCACCATACCTAGTCTCAATTGCCATCTCAGTGAGCCCCGGGGGTGGGCGTGGCACAGCAGGCCCAGGGATGGAACCCCTGGCTCCTGTGCCTGCTTGCAGGTGCTTTAATCCACTGAGCTATTTGGCCAGCCCAGTAATTTTCTATATATGGAAAGTATATACCATTTACATACTTAGGGGAACTCTTAGACAGTTTTCTGCTTTGTGTGGAGCCGAAGCCAAGCACCCTTTGGGTCTCTTCCCAGGCGGCAGTTTCAATGTTCTCCGGTGCAACACCTGGCTCAGAGCTGGGCTGAAAGGCTGTTAGGTCTGTAGGCCAAGGAGGAGAGCAGATCCCTGCTGCCAGCCAAAGAGACTGCTGATATTGTTACATCTTAAAATTATATTTGTTTTCCTGGTAGTGAAAAATTTGTACTGCCATACTTGCCTTGGCTTTTCTGGTCCATTGGCTTTTGATTTTATCTTATGGCTGTTTTTGCCTGTGATATTTCACTTACACTGAGAAACAAAGTTGTGATCTTGAACATTGGAAAGGGAGAGGGCCGAGGGTGCCTGCAAGCTTAGACTCTGCAATGGGACTGTGTGTTACTAAGTGGCTGCTTGGAGTGTAGCACACACATGCGACTGTCTGGGTGAGCAGCACAGGGGTCCAGGTACGGTCGGATGACACCATAGTGTAGCAGCACTAGTCTGATTGGGAAAAAGAAACAGATTCGCTTTTATTTATTCTAGCATAAAATTTCTTTAATAATTTCTTTAATGATATATCTGGTTTAAGATATATCAGAAATGGGGTCAACCCACTCAGATCCCCCTTCTTTTCCTCTCTCAGACAGAAACTTTCTTTTCCCCAGTAAATATATTTTGCTCTTAAAAATAAAAAAAAGAGATATCAGGTAGGATTCCTTGAGGCTTGTTTTAAATAGTAGCAAAGATTTTATATTTAGTGCATGGTGTACTGAAGGCTATGATTTGAGACATTCTGTTTTTCTGGTGTGTGTTTAAATAAATGCTCCTTCATCTGCTCTTTGGCCTGCTTACACTCTTATTTAATATATAACGAAAGTAGTGAGCAGCAGTCTTCTGTAGTTGAGAGTTCAAACCTGCCTCTGCCGACTACTGTGTGAGCTTGTACAAGCAGCTTGATCTTTCTGTGCCTCAGTTGTCTTCCCTGTAAAATGGTGAGAAGTGTGTTGTTTGCCATTTAATCATTGTCTCATTTACTTTTCTCTCGTTGCTGGGACAAAATACATGACCTCCAAAACGAAGGAAGGAAAGGTTTATTTAGCTCATAGTCAGTGGAGGTTTCAGTCCGTACTCAGCTGGGTCCAAAGCAGGGCAGCCCAAGACAGAGGGCAGCTGTTCATGGTGGCAGAAAGCAGCAAAAGCAGCCAGAGCAAAAAGCAAAGAGCGGTGGTGGAGAGCGAGCCTCTCTCCCTTCCTTCTACTGCTCCCAGGCTCCCCACCCCAGGCTGAGTACAGCAAAGCACTCACACCCAGAAGCCCAGCAGCACTCACACCTGTAACCCCAGCACCGGATCATCAGTTAATCACAAATTCTAGAAGGCTGCTCCATGACTGCACCAGGTTTTGGCGGGACAACTAACCATCTTAACCCATAACTATCATTCCATGGTTTAAGAACATGGGAAGCTGAAGAGTTCTCAGCACAAGGCTAATACCCAGTTTGCTGCTGCTACTATTATTATTGTGCTTTCTTCCTAGATAGTTTAGGGCAAACTGGACCAGCTAGTGCAACCCTGACTTCACACTGCCTCAGTGTGAATTAATAAAATTATACTCTTCACTAAATGTCTGAGATTCTCCAAAGTTAAGCATTTTGTTATAGTATACTGAAGGCCAAAACTGGCACTACTAGGAGCTATGAATGTAATATAACTCAGCGGCATAAGTACCTACCTGGCAAGTGCAAGGTCCTGAGTTCGATCTCTGGTACTGCCACACACACACAAAAAGAAGAACTGGCACTAACGCTGGTATTTTATATTGGAGAAGAATGAGAATGTGGAGCGTGAGCCTGACACTGGAAGAAGAACACTGGCTTGGGAGTTGGATCATGTGCATGACCTTGGGCAAATCATGTGTCCTCTCAGCACCATGCCAGCCAAATGAGAGTGGGAGTGATGAGGCCCACTCTGCATGTTTCCCAGGGTTTGATGAGACCTGATTAGAAGTATGGGCACAGGAAAAGCACTGTGAGAAGATGGATGCGCTCTTCAGGTGGAGGGGATGCAGGTTGAATGACAGAGCAGGTCTCTGCCTATCGAGCCTGTACTTGCGCTGGTTCCTGCACCAGCCCTGGTGGCAGAATGCAGCCCGATTGCACATTCCGGGCCATGCTCACAGCTTGTTGATTGTGGTAGTGCCTGTCATGCAGGAGGAGCAATAGTGTGTTTTATGTGTCAATTCCAGATAGGCACAGGGTTTTGCTTTCAAAACAGAGAAGCTTTGCTGAGTGGAAAGGGTTGAATGGATAGTACCTAAATTCTCCAAAAATAGCATGTTAAATGTTTGAAGCCTGTGCCCTTTCTTCTCTGAATGATACTGTAGTGATTTTGTGACAGCATATTCCTTAGTCAGAGTTACAGAGTTCAGCAGCCACCCCCTAGAGTTTTGGCAAAGGCACTTTCTGAAAATGCCAGAATAGAGTGGAGTTAATGTACAATGTGGAAGAGCAAAAGCCCAGGGAGCCCAGAGCTGAGCCAGGAGACTGTTTTCAATGTGAGTAAAAATATGCAAGACACAGAGTAACAAGGAGGACCAGAAATCATGCCTATGCCACCAGTGCAGGTGCAGAACTCAGAGGAGGTGGCCAAGTTGGGGTCCTCATCCAGCACTCTTTGGAGCTTGCTTCACCTGGTGAGAGCAGGGAAGCCAGGAGCCTGGCATCAGATGTTCTGGGCCGCCTCCCAGCCCTGGGCTGCAGAAGGGCTGCAGGCTGAACTGAGATGCCTGGGCCTGAGCTCCTCAACAGATGGCACTGTGAAGCTGAGCTATTCCACCAGAGAAAGACAAATGGGAATCAGCAGAAGAGGCTTGGATCCTGGCAGACGGAGTGGAGTGAACAGGGGAAGTCATTCCTTCACCCTGCTCTGCAGTAGTGAACCCACTTCCCATTGGAGCTCCCAGCAACTGTATGGGTTCATAAATGCAGTTTTGGACAAAAGTAAGCTAAGAATCAGGGGGGTGGTCCTCTGAGTCCAGCCCATGCAGGGATGGTTACCTTACACTTGTTTTATCCCCACCTACTCCACTCCTGCTGGATCCCCACCCTCAAACACCATCCTTTATGATTGCATTCTTCCTTTCTCAAGCATTTACCAACTGCCCTCAACATAATCAGCAGTATTATTCATTCAGGTGGTAATCATTAATTCCCCTTTTATTGAATATTCTCTGCCATATTTGATACTGCAGAATAAAGCTACAGAGGTGTATACAATGGTGTCTTCTCTCTAAGAAGTTCATGCAGATACTAAGCAAGATTATAAGCCCAAATGAAACAGTTAAAGGTTTCTTTTTGCAGAGTGAGAGAGACGCCCTGTATAGACTGGTAAAATCCATAGTTCAAGATTTACAGTTCCAGTGGCTTAATGAGACTATGACTTTCCAAGGGAGGGGGTTTCAGAGTTTGAGACTGATATGTGCAGGGTTTCTTTAATTATTTTAAATGTTTTTGTACTATATCTACAGAATATAAAGTTCATCTCTTAACTTTCATGGCTTAGCTTTCCCTGCTTCTTCGAAAGCTTGCAAATTCCTTGCCTCTGGATCTTTATGCCTACTGGTTTGATTTCACTGAATGCCCTGTTTCTACGTCTTGCATGGGGGTTTCAGTGCAAGCTTTTTATTGTCAGCATAAATGCTGCCTCTCCAGGGCAAGGTGTGTGGTGCAGGGGTTGAGTGTGGACCCCAGAGCAGGCCTGCTGGGGTCAGCATGTAAGACTGTTAAATTGCTCTCTGTGTGGCCTCTGGCAAATTCCATAACCTCTCTGTTAATCAACTTTCTTCTCTTACAGGTACGTTGTTTTTTTAAAATCTATCTATCTATCTATCTATCTATCTATCTATCTATCTATCTATCTATCTATCTATCTATGAGAGGTTGAACTAAAATATCTATAAAATATTTAGAACAGCACTCAATAAATATTAGCTTTTCTTATTCTCTGTCATATATTAGTTGATTCATTCTTGTGGTTCTCTGTTACGTTTACAGTTTCTACTGTAGCATTTGCCACTCTAGGTCATTATGTATTTATTTGCTTGTTGTTAGAGCTTGCGTTTAGATAATCCCAAAACCTTGTGTAGTCATAGCTGGGGCTTTATCAAAGGTGACTGAATCTAAAGTGTGTGGTGGATTATTGGTGCAAAGCTGGGATTAAGAGTGTGTAATTATTAAATCAGTTCAATGATTGGCTTTGAACAGCCCTAATCCTGGTGGCCTCGATGCGATGTAAGGGACAGGAAGAGGCCTATCGTGCCCCTCGCCTGTTTTGCTGCCTTCTGCCCACTTTGATCTGCTTCTCCTCTGTGATGCCTGTCCGCTGTGTCACCCTACATTGGAGCCAGGTGACTATGGACTGACACCTCTCTGGACTGTGAGTTAAATAAACCGTTCCTCCTGTAACTTTGGATATGAGGTATTTCATCTCAGCAATGAGAAAAGTAACTAAGTAACTTGCTAACTATCTGTCCTCCTCCAAGAATGTAAATGCCACAAAGGCAAAAACCATAAATGTTACTGACTGAATTATTCTCAATACCTCATATAGCACTTGGATGTAGTAGGTGCTCAATAAACATTTTCAGAAGAAATGGGTGAACAAATAAATGAACCAATGCTCCATGAAAATATCCTTGGCTAGAGGTGTATACAGAAGATGTAACAATGAAGCATTGTAATGGATAAAAATTACTTTAAAAGTGGGGAATCGAGTTTGAAGTGTGTGGCTTAGAAATCATTCCATCTTGGTTTCTTAACAATGAGTGCCACAGATTTTAACATGTTGAAATGGGCTTCTGGAGATATTGCCCTGGGATGATTGTGAGACACAGCATGTCCCCAAGGGGACAAGGGTGTGTGTAGGAAGGTGAGAAGGTTGCATCGAATCTTCCTAATGAAAATCAATAGCCTAAAAATTAAATTAAGTTGATTCAACTAACGATTCAATCCAAATGCTCATTAGTAAAAAACACCCAATCCACTGCAGGGATCCCTGTTGCTAAGTCGCCTTAAGAAACAAATTGATTAATGGATTTTCGTTTTCCTAAAGCCCTTTCAAGGAAGCAGGTCAAGTACCTACGATTTCATTAGGGCCCCTCTAGTCAGCGATAGCTGTTCAGTTTGATTCCAAACACCCGATTTATGGGTTGGCCCACACAGAATCGATTGTGTTGAGAAGATTTGGAAAGCTGGGGCTTTCAACATTAACTATGCTTAAGGAATTTGGGGTCAGTGAGGGGAGCAGAAAGCTCCGCTGAGAACCAAGCGCTTGCACATATTATTCAGGAAAATAAAGTCCCACAGCCAACACACTCCACGTTTCTTCACCTGCTCTCAAAGCCCTCACGTGTATTAAAATTGTGAACATCAATAGTTATGTAAGCACAGCAACTTTAGTGGAGTAGTAGGAGCCAAGAAAATGTACTCAAATACCACGTAGAGGTTTGCAAATCAAAAGGGAACCAATGGTGAAACCCTAGTGGCTGAAATATAAACACTTTAGTTTTGATAGCTGTGACTTCACAGTAACCAAGGGCCGGCCAAATAGCTCAGCAGATTAAAGCACCTGTAAGCAGGAACAGGGGCCACGGTTCAATTCCCTGGCCTGCTGGGCCGGCCCCACCCCCTGGGCACACTGAGACAGCGATCTGGGCATGGTGGTGTGTGCCTGTAATACCAACTCTTGGGAGGCAGTAAACAGGTGGATCACTACAAGTCTAATCTCGTAGTGAGACCCAGAACACCCTCTAGACCCTTCCCTAAAATACAAAATAAAATAAAATATAAATAAATAAATAAATAAATGTAGCCAAGTCTTAAACTGCTTGCTTAATTGGCTTATAGCACCAGAATAAATTTATAAATTGAAGGTGTTATACATTATAATATGTAATGTTTTACAATATATATAAAAAGTATGTGTGAGTGTTTGTAGTTATGGTTCATGTTGCAGATCAATACGGTAAGTGTATGCAGGACTAGAAAAGTAATGGATGCTGAAGAAACTGATTGCTCTATAAAAGATAAATACTTCCACAACCGGTTGGCTCCAAGATCCACAGTAACTTAATTTTATAAGCTAAGACAATATAGAAACAGTTTCAGGAATTAGTTTGTTTCTGAAGTTTTAAGTATATGGTTGAAAATAAATAAATGGCAAACTCAACTTTTGATCAAAGCAAATGAAGAAAGAGCAACCAACAAGGTGGCTTTCTTTAAAGAACAGGTAGCATCAGGTAGACTTATTTATCTGTTTTAAAATTTTAAATTGGCGTATGATTATACGTAGTTGTGGAATAGATAAAGTGCAATAACTTGTGTGATGAGCCCATCAGGGAAACTGCGTTGCCGTGTTTTAATCACTCGTGTATGTCTGCAGCCTCTGAGATCCTCTGCTCTAGATCTTACACCATGCAGGATGGACTATTGTAAATTGTACTTACCCTTGGTTTCCCACTGTCCGGCCCCCTCTATCCCCACTTCCTGGGATCTTTGGAACCTTGAGTGACCACAGGTCTGCCTTCTTCTTTGCCTGTCTGTAGGAAGAAAAAGATTAGCAACAGCATTTTGAGCTGGAATAGCTCTTGTCAGTCCTATTAAAAATTCTTTTAACAAACTTTAAACATGCTTCATAGTTTTAAATTGACAGAAAATGGGCAAGGGTTCCCACATATACCACCCTTAGTTTTTCATATTATAAACATTATTATAGTATATTTGTCACAAGTAATTAACCTACATTAACACAACGTGCTCTCATTGAGCAAATTAGAAAATCAAGTTCCAGAGGGGTTAAGTAATTTGCTCAAGATAATGACAAGGGGGAAACCAGGACCCAGTTTCCTAATCTGTCAGCTGAAGACTCTTTCTAATGAACTGTACCTTTTATCTTGTGATTTCACACATTTCTTGTCTGTTACTGATGAGCCCTTTGAAACAAATCTGGTTCAGAGATTTAAGGTGTGAAAAGCCAAAAGCAGAGCTGTTCTCGGTGAAGTTTGCCCCTCCCCTTACAGCCTGTCCCTCAGGGGTGCCTGTGATATCTTCAAGTACTTTCTAGAACTCTTAGGAGGACAGGTTGGCAGCTTCTCCATAGTTTGCTTTCAGAGCTTGTTGCAGCACAGCCATCCTGCACCATCTGCCTGGGGAGGCCTGGGATGGGGCTGTCGTTGGCTAAATCTGCCGTCTGCAGGAGGAAGGAGATGCACCAGTATGTGGGGTACATGGCAGATGAGCTACTCTATGAGAAACACTTTCTTAACTCCTGGAGATTAAGCAGATTAAAGAAAGAGTCAAATGAGCATCTTCCTGCTTATAAAATTCTCGTTGTGCCATTAGCATTGTATGTTCTGGGGTGAAGGGGAGACTGGTTGGAAGTACTTTGGGGCCCTTCAGATTTGGATATCTATGTTTCTACCTTTGCTTCCTTACATTTTTTCTTTATCTCTCATTTTTTGTAAATCAAATGTGTTCACTGTGTATAGCTGTAATAGAATCGCTGATGCCGAGTAACAAAGAAAAACTAGGCATCTGTTTAGTACGCAGTTTGGGAGGCTGCAAGGTCAAGTTCAGGTGGGTGCATCTGTTTGGACTCTGCTGAGCACCCCGTTGGCTGCAGCATGGACTTGGAGAGTCTCAGAAGAGGGAAGGGCAGAGTCCAGAGAATAGAGGTCACATGGTGAACCGGGATGCAGGAGACCAGGGAGATGCTAAGCTTGATCTTTTGTAGCAATCTATTTTCACAAGGACTAACCCAGTCTCCTGAGAACTATATGAATCTCTTCCAAAGGTGGAGCCCCATCACCTAATCACCCTGCACCAGGTCCTATCTTTTATAGATCCACCAACTCTTTTTTTACATGTATTTTCTTTTAGTACAGGGTCTATAAGATCTCACTACACAGATTGGATTTGTGTTGATCCTTCCTATTTCTCAGCCTCCCAAGCCCTGGGATTACAGGTGCATGCCACTGCCCAGTTTCTATCACCATCTCAGCACACCCTGGGTGCAAGGCCAGTGAAGCAATTTGGAAATCGAACCCCTCACCCCAGCATCTGCCATGCAGGGGTTTTAATCCATTGAGCTGCCTGGCCGGCCCTCCCACCAACTCTTAATACCACTACATTTGGAGACCAAGTTTGCAACACATAAACCTTTGGAGTACATGTTCAAAGTATACCCAAAAGCAGGACCAGAGAACAAAGATCAATTAAAAGGCAAGAAGTGAATAAAAAAGAGACAGTATGACATAGAGATTAAAGTGACAACTTAGAATCACGAACATAAGGACTCAATGTCCAGGATCGTCCTATACTAACCCTGATCTTCAGATAACAGATTTCCAATTTCTTAGTACAATTAGAATTGTAACTCCATGATCAGAAAATTTGGAGTACAACTGAGTTACATGTTGTCACAGTGCAGGTTCTCATTGTGTATTTGTATATACTGAGCAGTTAGGATAAATATACAGCTACTTTCACATAATTCAATGAGAAGAAAGATTTGCACTAATAGTGTTTGGACAGGATATCCTGTCTGCTTCTTGTACTATGGATAACCACTAGGAACATAACAATGTAAAAAATATTAATTATTGAAACTGTACTATAAATCAGCTTTAAAAAAAGATAGGTATACAGCTACATTCTCTTAATTCAATGAATAGAGACATCTGCTCTACTAGTGTTTGTACATAGAATATCATGTCTGCATCTTGTACAACAAATAGACACTAAGAAAACAATATGCAATGTATTAATTATTGAATATGTCCTACTAATTTGATTTGAAACTGTTGTATTGTTATTTGTCCAATAAAATTATGGAAAATAAATAAATAAATAAATGGAATTTCCCTTCAGTATAGTCAAAATTTTAGTGATTAATACCTAAGCTTGAATTTTGAGGGAAATTCACCCATTCTTAAAAAATGAAATCAGATAAATAAAATATTTAGATTGAAAATAAAAAGAATTGTAACTCTGAAAACTGACCTAATAGGTTGCTGTAAGAATTTACTGAAGTAATGCATGTAAGTAGTTCTGCCCAGTACCTGGGACATTTTCAAGACTGGATAATCATTGGTCATTATTTTACTTGCACTATACCTCTGCATTCCTATCAAGAAGGAAATCAATTCATGAAGATGAATAAACAAATTTTCAGAGGGCAAAATTATTAATCTTCCACCTGTATTAGTTTTTCTCGAAGCCTTAGCTCTTATAAAGTACCTCCTATTTCCTTTATATCCTTTTCATGACTACTTAATAATAATAAAGTCTCCCATTCACACAGCATGGTTAACCTACCAAAGAAACTTAATTGGATTATTATATTTTATAACATTAAAAAAAGAAATATTTGACTTTCTTTGCAGTTTTCTTCGATCTGTCATTTATTCCACAGGTATTTTATCAAATGTCTACTACATACCACCATTCTTCTGGGTATTTGGAAGACACAAAAAGAAGACCATGTCCTGAGACTTAGCTAAACCTAAGCTAACATAGTAGTCAATTAGAGGGTCACGTAAACACTACATAAAAGGAAAGGCCTGGAGAGGAAAGTCGGGAGGGCAGAGGCCAGATTTTGTTTCATTTTCTTTTCATTCACCAAGGGTGATTCTCCTAAGAACTTTGAATCTCTTATGGCTGACTTGGCATCTGAGGCATGATAATTAGCTGTTGTAGGAGATGCGCTTTCAGCCACTGTGTCTGCTCCCTGCTCCGTTCTCTTCCAGTCACCATGGGTCAGCTTTTCCTAACTGCTGGGCTGCTATCATGTGCAGCTTAGTTCCTGCCTGCTACCCACCCCAGCAGATCTGCTCTTTCCGACAGGTCAGAACCAGGCCCACCTAATCACCCCTCCTGTGAGGCAGAAGGAAAGTGACATTCCAGAACACGAGCCGTTGCTCCCCAACCTGTGGTTTCCTTGGATTATGGCAAATGAGAGAACTTCATTTGGATATGATGCAGGGCCTCTGGGTTTTCTAACCCCTGCTCACAGAAACCCCAGCGCTCATTCCCAGGTGAGCTGCCAGAACACTTGGGCACAAGGTAGCATTAGCATCAATCTCCCAACCAGGGCTCCCGTTAATGTGTCACCGAAGCAGCCTATTTTCTTATACTGGTTCCCACCCCTTTGATATACTGGACATCTGTCAAAAAATCCAAGACCATCCATGTCTTATCTTACATTAGGAGGAGTCATGTAGAAATGTCCCTTCATTACCAGGACAGTCATGTCAAAAGGAATCGACTTATTGTCAGCGTTTCTAACCTAACAATGTTAATGGAGCCTTTAGACATCCTCTCTGCTCATTTGTTTCTTAGATGCCTATCAAGAAGACAGTTGAAAGAGAGTTTCCAAGCTCTGGGGAGTCCTGTGTATGTGTATTAAATGACAGCACTCTAGGCTGCTTATTATAAAGGATGCAGGGCTAAGTTGGAGGATTGAGATGGTGCAGAAAACATACGCCTCTGGCATGGTGCCAGGCTGGTGATCAACCCCAAGCAAGTCTTCAGGCTCCAAAGATAGCTATTGTTTCTCTGTCTCCGGCTCTCTCCTCCAAAATCTTCCAGCACTGCATAACAAATATATTTACTGTGTGAAAGCAGTCTTTGAGACAGCTCCCAGCAGAGTTTCAAATACTTCTCTCCCTTGTTTTTTTACATATAACTCATCCCCCTCCCTTCTACCTCCTGAGGCCGAAGAGAATACAGGGAGGAAATCATTGACTGGAGAATTTTCTGGAGCCTTTAGAAAATACCTGATGCCGGATGGGAAGATTTTCTGGTCAAGGCTGGTTGATCCTGGAGGAACCAGCTCCTTGACAACCTGCCATTGGCCATTCAGTGCTGATCAGCTGTAATGAGGTAACAGGCTGGTATTAGTGCATAAAGCAATACGCTATTTTCACTGTAGAAGTTACATGAGTGCCTTGTACTAACAGCATGAAACTGTTGGAATTTTTCTAGGAAATGCCCCTGGGCTTTTTACAGTAAATCTCTTTCCTGTGTGGATCATTCATCCTTTGTTCTTTTAAAGCACACTGAATGTGCTCCTTAGATCTGTCGTCCTAATTGACCCCACTCATAGACAGTTGAACTCAATCCAGGCAGCGTGTTCAGAAAAATATAACTGTCAGCTGTGTGCGGAGAACTTCCCTTGCCTTCTATGGGCATCTGGCATGGGGGAAATGCGTTGGCCCCCACATACCCATCCTTGGGGCCTCCAGAATCTGGGATGGTCCAGGCTTCCCTCTCTACGATTCCTGGAAGCTAGTAGTGGGCTCCTGATCCAGGCTCCATCAGCTGAACGTTCCTGCCTGGGCCTTTGTGTTATGAGGCCGGGCATATACGTGGAAGGTATTTTCTTGGTGATGGCAATTTGCCATGGTGACCAGCTCTTGAGAGATGGCTTTGGGATGAAGCAGTGTCTCTGTTCTTTCACGGGGTGCTCATTTGCTAGCAGCTGGGAGTCCCTCCACTTTTGCTTCTTTTCTTTCCTTTTCTGGCTGTTTTGAGTCATTTAAGAAGCTTCTTTAAAATCCCCTTTTCAGTGACTTCTTCTGTCTCTAAGATACAGTACCTAACACATACAATTTAGAGCACAAGAGGTTGATTTTGGCTCACAGTTACAGCTGGCTCAAAGGCACAGCTGCCTGGCAGAGCAGCAGAGTAGCACAGAGGGTAGGGTGGTCACAACACAGCTGCAGGGAGCCAAGGAGGAAGGGAGGGGACACAGAGGGAAAGTCAACTGCCCTCTTGGCCAGTGCCTCCAAAGACTCACCTTTCCAGCCAGGGCCACCTCACAGCGGGTCAGCTATACTACCCTATAATCCAAACACTTTTCAAACTTTTGAAGCTTTGGGGGGCCATTTGATACTTAAACCATAGCAATCCCTTTCTCTTTACATTAGTCAGAACTAAGTTTTGACCACGAGAGATGCTCTGTCTTTTTAAAGTTCCATGCAGCACTGACCTTACTGATGCCAGATACTACTTCCTGTATCATATAAAGGAGAAAACCGAGCTCAGCAAGGCCTGTGCTCTGTTTGCATTTTTGCCAATGAGTGGCAGGGCTGAAACTTGCAATAGTTCTGTGAGATCCATGGGGCAGGGCCCATAGCTTTATGCACTAAGTCCAGGGCATGGCAGACATCCTCCTGGTAAAGTCTCCTGAAGGGTAATGATCATTTCTGTGTCAGAACTACCTTTGTATGCTGTAGGACATAGTCTTTCACTCATCACATGCAGATAATCCTTCCTTGTATGCTAAATACTCTGAAGGATCGAAGCTCAAAGCTGGAGCTCCATCGCAACCAGGCACACATTTCCCTTTCTGTCCAGATTAATCCTTGTTTGGTGTTGTTTAAGGGAAGCACAGTTCGGAAGGCATTGTTGGAATAGACTGAAAGGTGCAAGTGTGGATGTCTTTCACTTAATTTAATCTTAAACCAGCATGCAAAAATGTTTCCCCTATACCAATGTGATGCACGGCACGGATCCATTTCATCCTAATAATGGTTACTGATACAGTGCAGGCGATATTATTTCTTTAAGTTACAGATGAGGACCCTTGGGCAGCCCAGACCTGTGACTGGTAAGCCACAGCACCAAGTCTACCTGACAGGTAGCTCAGGCTTGCAACCAATACCTTATTCCGGTGGGGCTTGATGACATTTGGATGCAGGGGATGTGGATGAAGACTGGCTGCCTTTGTGACATTTCATTTCTTAAAAAACAATTGTTTGTGTTATTCTAAATTTGTGGTTTTTGAAAGAGGTATCCCCTCCTATTTTTGTTTTTGTGGGAAAAGTTAATATTTGGAAGACTTGGCACAGGGAGTGTTAATGTGCTAACATCAAATGAATTCCATGGATTTTCTACTCATTAAGGCCCATTTCCCCCCACATAACTCACCTCAACTTGGTTATACCACTCCAGGGCATGCTAGTAAAAGGAGAAAAAACAGGGAAGCCAGCCAGAAAGAGGTGTTTTTGGCTGCAGAATTCACCTTACACCTACCAACAAAGTAAAACAGAAAGACGTTGCCAAACAGTAAATATCAAGTTCATTGGCTAAGCCCCAGAAGAAAATGTATTAAGAAATTTATGATGCCTTTTTGAATGTATGGTCACCTGATCCTACCAGACCGTGAGTTTTAGGAATTGCAATTCAGTAATTAGAACGTGAATCTATGTGGAAATTCTGACTGTGGAAATTCACAGCTTGCTAAAGTATTGATGGCAAAATGTGAGTCCCTTTTGCCTTAGATACTGAAATGTGGATTTGTTTATTTGTTGGTTTATTTTCTACTTTTCAGGTGAACATAGTGCTGGAGAGGGTGCACTAAGATGGTTACGGATTCAATACAGGTGATATTATGGGATAGAGCAGACCCCTTACTTGAGATATCCTTCTGTTGTAGAGCTGGTAAAAGAAATTAAAAAAAAAGAAAATAAATAATTGAATAATCATAGAAAGGGATGAATGACTTAAAGAAAATAGATCAGATGTGACAATGGGCAGAGAGTGGCAGGCACAGAGGGATAACTGAGAGGAGATAGCATGGACAAAGTTCATTCTTGTGGCTGAGCATTAAGGAGAAGTCAAAGATCAGAGAAAATGTAGAACCCACTACCAACTGGAGGGTCATAAAGTACAGGGCTTCTGGGAAGGTACAGCCTGTTTGTTGGAGAGCTTAAAAAACTGGTGGGCCAGAGTATAGAGAAGCATCTAGAAGAAAGAGAGAGAGAGGGAAAGGGAAAGGAAGAGAGAGAGAGAGAGAGTGAGAGAGGGAGAGAAGCATGGTCTGATTGCAATGCAGCCAGACCCTGTGGAGCTTTAGGTCAGTGTCTACTCCAGAAAGGATTGAGAGGCACAGTGGGCACTGAAGCTTCCTGCTGCAGTCCCCATGGAGGGCAGCTTGGGTGCAGTCACTGGGGGTTTGATCCCTGCATCTCCTGGGCTGGTCCTGTCCCTGGTGTGCACTGAGACTGCAATTGAGACTGGGTGTGTAGTGGTGTGCCCCTGTAATCCCAGCTCTTGGGAGGCTGTAAACAGGCAGATCACTAGGAGTCCAATTTACTCAGTGAGACCCTGAACACCCTATAGACCCTTCCCTAAAAAAAGTGCAAAAGAATAAAAGGAAAGATATGCCTAGTAGTAGAGGGCGGGAGAAAGAGCAGGATACAGTCACCTGGCCTCGGAGCCATCAGTGCTGCTGGACAGCAGAGCACATCCTAAAATTCAAATACAGATTGTTTTTCAACTCTGGATACTCATGTGTACTACTTTTGAAACTTTGAGGTAGAATGGTGGACCTCTGGATAGTCTGAAGTCACCTGTCTTTTTTTTTTTTTTTTTCAGAACCAGGGCTTGAACTCAGGCCCTTGCACTTGTCAGGCAAGCACGTATTCTACGAAGCCATCTCCTGTCTTTTAAGAAACAAGCTGCAAGAGATTCAACAGCAAAGCAGTTTGAAAGTGTTTTCACATTTACTATTTTTTAATTGTCCTGTAATTATGTGAAGTGACTATTGTTTTGTGCCCATTTTACAGATGAGAACACTGAGACATATAGGCAGCAAGTGACTGTTATAAGATCCCATAACCAGTGAGTAGGGGCTAACCAACACCAGCTGTCTATAACCAGATCAAAAGCTTTCTCCTACCAACCACATTTCCTTGAAAGTACCCAGCAGTTAGGTTACTGAATTTAATTGTGAATACAGAAGACAGATGGTCACTAGGAAGCAGCAATCAATCTCGGTTTGAATGTGGGATCAACCAGAATGGAAATGGGGACAGTGGGAGTCTGTGGATGGAGGGAGCATATCCTGGCACCTTATGGGTTTTCCTTGAAGAAGGTGGCTCTGGTGCCTGAACTTTGAAAGGTAGTGAGAGCTGTCATCTCTGAGGAGGAGAATGTGGTGGGCACCATCAGGAGATGGTGGAGATGTTTTGACTTGAGGGGGAGGCTGACCAACGGCAGGTACCCCAGAGGGCATCAGTTGTGTTTTGGCTGCTTATTAAGATTTTATTCCACAATTCTTCAAGCAAGAAGGTGGCCATTTCTCCTTCCAAGCTGAGCATGAGTTGCTTGGGCCTTGCCATCTTTACTTTGCAGTCTTGGCTTGACTGTGGGGTGACACCAGCTCTTCAAGCCACTTTGCTTTTTGTTCTCAAGTGTCCCAAGACAGCGCGGGTGGCTTTCAACAGATCAGTCCTGTAGTGAGTGGGTATTTTAGCCACTGGTGTGCACTGAGACTGCAATTGAGACTGGGTGTGTAGTGGTGTGCCCCTGTAATCCCAGCTCTTGGGAGGCTGTAAACAGGCAGATCACTAGGAGTCCAATTTCTTGGTGCCAAAGTTCAGGCACCAGAGCCACCTTCTTCAAGGAAAACCCATAAGGTGCCAGGATATGCTAATGTTTAGCCATTAAAAGAAGGGCAAGGTGCACAGTGCTCCAAACTGGCCAGCGGTTCCTGGCCCTCCCCGACATGCAGACTCTTTCCATGAAAACCATCACTGACCTCTTCCTGCAGTACCTGCCGTCATTTATTTACAATGATGTGAATGTCTAGAAGGAGAGGCACTGGGGATTTGAGAAAGAGCATTCTGCCCATCTACTCCTCATTCATCAGCCAGAGAAATTTTTCCAAAAGGAATATCTAATCATGGCATTCCTTTACTTAAACCTCAGTGGCTTCTTGTTCATCAGACGGCAACAAACCGTTTCAAGAGCTACACTTCATGGGGCCCCATCTCCTTTTACCCTCCCTTTGCGCTCCAAATATCAAGACTGTCCCATGCTCTTTTTATGTTTTGGAAATTCGTTTTGCCACCTCATCCCTGTATGATCATTCTGATCGCTCAGGCATACAATCTCCCAGCTCTCCCTCACCGCTCTATAAACTTTATGACAGTAGGTCACTTACTCATCGTTGTATTCCAAGCTCACAGCATCATGCTTGGAGCATGATGATTGAAAAAAGATTAGCAGTGGCTGTCATTATGGAGCACACTTTCACCTGAAACTCCCCTATTCACACCTGTACTAACTTCTTTTGTCTTCACAAGCTGAGAGATAGGTTTCACATTTGCTCTCAGTCAAATCTAGGTAAACAGAGATATAGAGAGATTGTGTGACTCTATAAAGATTACATAGCAAATAAATTTTGGGGCGAGTACAAAAATCTAAGCATTTTGTTTTTGCAACAGTGCTACCTTCCTCTTATACATAATAGGTGATCAACAAGCGTTGGTTGTATAAATGAGTGAGTGAAGCTGTGAATCATTGAATGTGTGCCTCCAGAAATCTGGAGGCCAGGTCGAGATCTTAACACTGAGTCATACCTTTGTAATTTCATCCTCAAATCTTTTGTCCCTCTGGTGGAAGCAATAAAAGCTGAGACATAGATGTTAGGCACCAGCCATCTGTGACTCCAAACTGACATGACGTAAAAGACTGTGTCTGGATTCAGCTCTTGAATTTTGAAATATGAAAACAAAAACTGAAGAGTTTCTTCTCTAGATTACAAGGGCATTCACTATGGCCCTAAGAGATGACATAATCAGAGGAGAAAAACCCGAATGGAACTTGCATCAGGCTTTCAAACCAAGCAGAGAGGAAGTCGTTGGCCTCTTTGCCTGTCTTTTTGGATATCACATGAGGAAGGATTAGGGGCTAATTATCCACAATCACTTTGTTTTGAGATTATGCTCATTATTAGGAGTGGTGAGGGCCCCCTGGAGAAGCCACAGAGTCAATTTTTCCCCTTTCCAAATATAGTTATACCAAAGTCTCATTGCATTAATACTTTAGAAATCGTGCTGTAACTGAGGCAACAGAAAACTGCTCACCAGGGATCCAGAGCCTAGCATAAGAGTCTCTCTAAACCTGCATGAAAAATGCACACATGCTCCTCGGTTGCTAGTTAAGCTTACTGGGACTTTAATGCATGCCTCTTACAACATTTTAGACCCAAGCCTCGGACCCAGGCCCCTACCCCTACCCCCAAATCTGCCACCAGAATCCTCAGTGCCTCCTAAACACTCGGCTTTTGCACCCCGGAAAGTTTTATGGAGGCAGCTTTACTGGAAGGATCCAATTACAGGGTATGGCGAGTTAGATTCAGTGCCCTGGTTAACAATGCTACAGAGAACACTGAGATTCCTTTGGCCCTTCCCACTCTGAAAGGGAGGAACGGAGTTAATGGCCAACGGCTCCTGAGATGGCTGCGGCTCCTGGACACAAGCACTCTGTTGGGTTTTAAAAAAATCTTTATGTTTTCATTCATGTCCAAAAAGGCAATACATCATAGTTGCAAGGGGAAAAAGTCAACAATAGGAAGTAGGAAGGATAAAATAAACAGCTCCCTTCTCACTCTTACTTCCCCTGAGGTAGGCTCTCTCTAGTTTGCTGTGTATCCAGCTAAATCTGTCTTTATTATATTTACAAACAAAGCCGCATTGCAGTTAAAAGTTTTCTGTCCACCTTTTTGTTTTTTCCTCCACCATAATTACGGATATTTTTGACATCAGTCTATTGAAGTCTACTTTATTCTTTTACAACCGATTGTTGCAGTTTCTTGTCTATTTGTATTACAGTCCTTTTAGCCACTTCTGATGTTGCTATGTATTTAGAATGTTTCCAAAATCTTTTTCTATCACAAATAATACTGCACCGAACAAGCTTTGTAGTGTCTTTGAACACACTGTGCACGCTTGAAAGAATTTCTGTAAATTCCAGAGTTATTCAGAGTATTAAACGAAAATATTCTTTGTAAGACATTTAAGCTCAGCTTCCCTTAGAGCTCGCTTAAATCTTCCAACTGGTTAATTTTTTAAATACCACTTAAAAAACAGAGCTATCATCAGATGCTATAGATCTACTATTTTTTCAGCTGTCAACCCCATAAGTGACCAGTTTTTAGTTTCTTAAAATGGATAAATAAGGTTGTTTTAATAAAAATACTCTTTTTGTTTAAAACAACGTATTTCAGAGAGTGTACTGCTCTTAATACTTTCTTTTATCTGAATCTCTGATAGTTCTTTCCCTATAAATATATGCAGTTTTTCATTATTTTAAAAACTTTAATTAATAAGCTTTTATTTTTACAGAAGTTTATGGATAACAGAAAAAAGTAAATAGGACAGAGACCTGGGAATTTTAATAGAGCCTGTATGGACCCCCTGACGATCTTGTTTTTCATTAACATATTGCATTATTGTGATGCATTGGTTATAATAGATGGGCCAGTATCAATAAATGATAATTTTTTAAATGATAGCTTATAGTAAGATTCTCTTGTAATTTGCACGCCAGGGCTGGCGCGGCATGAACCATGGTCCCCTGCACCTGTCTAAGCTTGCCAAAGCAGCTATCTCCGCAGTCCTATTCCCCCTATTCAAACTTTCCTCCAAATTGCCAACAACTACTCATCTTTTTACATAATATAGTAGTTGGAATAATGCAGCATATAATTTTTTCAGAGTTGCTCTTTTCATATATATTATGCATGTGTGTGTCTTTTTTTTTTTTTTTTTTTTTTTTTGCTTTGCATCACTGAACACTACTCCATTGTATAGAAGTTCCACTTGCCTATTGAAAAACCTCTTGATCGCTTCTAAGTTTTGACAGTTATGAACAAAATAGCTATAAGTATCACTGTAGGATGGATGCTTTCAGTTTGAGCTTCAATTTCAATTGAAAATGCTGGATCACACGTAAGAGTGGCTGATTTGCCAAATTGTTAAGTGTCTGCACCATTTTGCACTCGGACCAGCAAAGAGAGTTGTCGCTGCACGTTCTTACCAGTGTTTGGTGTTGCTGATGTTTAGGATTTCAGAGTCTCCTGGGGAGTGTGGTGCTCACTTATTGAGCTTTAAGTTGGCAATTTTCTCCTGACATAATATTGAGAAACTTTTTATATGCTTATTGGTCTCAGTATAGATTCTTTGGAAAAATATAGATGTTTGCATCATTTTTAAATTTGTTTTTTTCTTTATTGTTGAATTTTTAAAGTTTTCCACACAATTAGGATAATGATCCTTATCAAATATGTTTTGCTTCTATTTTCTTTCAGTATGTGACTTGCTTTTAGTATCTGTGCATGCCTTCATAGAGCAGAGGTTTTTTCTTTCTTTTTTTTTTCCCTGTGGCCAGTACAGTCTACCCTGGCAGTAGGGTTGGCATGGCATATGGTGCTCGGGATCGAACTGTGGTCCCTGTGCACTTGCCTAACGAGGAACTTTAGACCACTAGCTATCTCACTGCCCAAGAGCAGAAATTTTAAATTTAATAAAGTCTAACTTACCAAAGCTTTCCTTTTATGGTTGTGATTTGGGGGTCATATCTGCACTCGGGAGGCTGAGGCAGGAGGATTGTTGTGAGTTCGAGACCAGCCTGAGCTACAAAGTGAGCTTAAGGCCAGCCTGAACTGCATAGTGAGACCCTGTCTCAAAAAAGACAAAAAAAAAAATAATAATAATAATAAAATTTATCACAAAATCTAAGATTTTCCATAGAATTTCTCCTATCTTCTAGGTGTTTTATATATTACATTTAGGTCTGAGAGCCATCTTGCATTAAAATGTTCAAAGTGAAAGAGCTATGTTTGGGGTGTTTTTATTTTTTTAGTTTTCTTTTTTTACCCTATGTAATTTTTGATTTAAAGAGAATAAAAAGTAGTAAAAAAAATAGAAATGATACAGAATTTCACTAAACAAAACAATAGGAATTCAATAAAAGTTGTCATATTGTATAATGTTTATTCAGTTTTTGTATATTCATTGCATGGTAAGGATTTGTTCTACATATGTAGTACAGGGTCTACAGGACCTCACTACATAGATGGGGTTCATAGTGCTCCTCTTGTTTGAAGCCTCTCACGTGCTGGGATTACAGGTGTATGCCACCATGCCCAGGCTCAGTCACCCTCTCAGCGTGCCTCAGAGGTAGGGCCAACACAGCAGGCCTGAGGATCGAACCCCAGCCTCTGTGTCTGCCTAACTGAGCGCTTTAATCCATTGAGCTATTAGGCCAGCCCTGCGTGTTAAGTTGTTTTAGTTGTTGTAAAGAATGTTGCCATTGAATTGCCCCTGCTCCGTTATCAAAGGTCAGTTGGCTAAACTGGTGTGGCTCTATCCCTGGGCTTGCTTTTGATCTATGTTTTCATTAATGCCACACTATTTAGATTACTGTAGCTCTCTATTAGGTCTTGAATTTATATAGTGGTAGTCCTCTAAACTTGTCTTTCTCCGGTGTTATATGAGCTATTCTGTGTCTTTGTATTTTTGTGTGGACTTTAGAATCACATTGTTGATATTCATAAGATAAATTGCTAGGATTTATTTGGATCATGTTGTCTCTAGATTGAAAATTGATATGTTAAAAATTGAGTCTTTCTATACCTAAGTACTGATTCTTTTTTATTTAGATTTTTTTCTTTTTTTATCACAGTCTTATTGTTTTCCTTATATAGACATTGTACATATATTATCTTATTTATACCTAGATTTTTCATTCTGGGAATGCTAAAATAAATGGCACATGTTTTAAATTTCTTTATTCTTCTTTTTCTTCCTTTCTCCTTTTCCTCTTCCTTTATTTATTTATTTATTTTATTCTTTTTGAGACAGACTTGTTATGTAGCCCAGGCTACCTTTGAACTCAAAATGTCCAACCTCAGTCTCCTGAATGCTGAGATTACAGACATGGACCATCCTGTCTGACAGTGTTTGAAAATTTAACTCCCTGCCCATTAGTGCTTGATAAAAAAGTGGTCAATGACTTCTGAATCTTAATCTTATACTCCTCAATCTTTCCATAATTACTCATTAGTTCCTGGAAAATTTTTATTTGTTCCTTTGTTTGTTTCTTTGTTTTACTGGGGATTAAACTAAGATCTTCACATTGAGCTATATCCCAAAGCCCTTTTTACCTTATTTTATTATTTTGAGACAGATATTGCTAAATTGTTCATCCTGGGCCTGAGCTTAAAGTTTTCTTGCCTCAGGCTCCTAAATTGTTGAAATTACAGACATGCACCATCATGCCCGCCGAATATTTAATGCTGTGTGTGTCTCCCATAAAAATGACATCATCTACAGGAGAATGACAGTATTATTTTTTTCCTTTCCACCTTCTTTTATTCACTTTTCTTGTCTTACTGCATTAGCTATGTCTTCCAGGAGACGTCATGCAATAGTCTTAAGTGAAAGTGCCTCTCACCCGGGTGCACACTGCACACTTGTCTCCAATGCAATAGTTGAGATGTGGCTTCTGAGAGCTCTTGAGCTCTCCTGAATAGTATTGGAGCTCAGATGAATGAGGTAGAAAAGTGCTGGCTGCTCCTCCCACCTCCAGAGGACAAGGTACAATGTGTCTGTGAAGCAGAGGGCAAGGGCACCAGACATGCTGCTGGAGACTTGAGTTTGGATTTTCCAGCCACAAAAATTGTCAGCAATAAATATCTGTTGTTCATGAATTATTCATCTGAAGCACTTTGTCAGAGCTGCCTAAGTGGACTGAGACAAGAAGGGAGAGGAGATATCCTTGCCTTGTTCCCGTTCTTAGGAGGGAAGCACCTAGACAGTCATGTGCAGGATGATAACTAGAGATTTTTTTTTTTTTTGTAATTGTTCCTTATTAAATTGGGGAAGGTCCTCTTTATTTCTAACTTACTGAGATTTTTATGAATGGGTGTTGAGTTTGGTTAAATGTTTTTCCTGTCTCCATTAATATGATTTTTATTCTTTAGCTTATTGTTTTGATGAATCACAATAATTGATTTTTCAAAGGATGAGACAGAGTTGCATACCTGGAATACATCTTATGTGGTCATAGTGAGTTATTTTTCATATATTGTTAGATTAGATTTGCTGAAATTGGTTTCTGATATTAACAATTATTGGTTTTGTTTTTTCTTTTGGTTTACCAAGTAGGAACTTACAAACTTTATAAGTCTTTTTAAAGAGCCAGCTTTTGCATTTGTTAGTTTTGTTTTTGTTTGAAAATTCATTGATTCTTGTTCTAATTTTTTTTTTTGTGAGTGTGTGTTCTGCTTGCTTTGGATTTAATTCATCTTCTTTTTCTGATTTCTTAATGTTAGAATTGAGATCACTGATCTTTAGATCTTTTATAATGCATATGTTCTCTATAAATTTCACTATAAGCATTACTTATTGTACATGTTTTGATAAACTGTATTTTAATTTAGTTGTGTATGTTTAAACATTTCTCTAGGTACATTTTTGACCCATGTTTCTTTTAGGATAGTGTCATTTAATCTTTAAATACTTTTAAGTTTTTCTGTTAGGTTTCTAGCTTCATTCTACTGTGGCTTGAGAACATATTGTGCATGATTTTTATTTCTTTTTTAAATTTATTGAGATGTGCTTCATGGCTCATAATGTAGCTTATTTTGGTGAAGGTTCCACGTGAATTTCTATTTTGTGGTTGTGAGATGAAGTGTCCTATAAATGCCAATTAGCTCAAGTTGATTGATGGTGCCTTCAGTTCAACTTTACCCTTACAGATTTTCTGCCTGCCGGACCTGTCAATTACTGAGAAGGGCACTGTAGTCTCTAACCGTGAGAATGGATTCATTTATGTTTTTTTTTTCTTGCTGTTCTACCAGATTTTGCTTCATATAGCTGGCTATTTTGTTTTTAGGCACACAGACATTAAAATTATAATGTCTTTTTACAGAAGTGACCCTTTTACCCTTATGTAATCTTTTATCATTTTTTATTTGACAATTTCTTAAGTCTGTCTCATTTAAAATTCATATGGATTCTCCTTGATTTATAATGGGAGGAGTGTAAGCTGAAAACATTTTGAATAAAAAAATACATTTAATATAAATAATATATCCAGTATCATAGCTTTAGTATACACACACGTGCCTGGAACACCTATATTAGCCTACTATTGGGCAAAATCTTTTAATACAAAACCTATTTTAAAATACAGTACTGGATAGCTCATGTAATTTAGTGAAGACTGTACTGAGAATAAAAAAAAATAGAAGGATTATATAGGTATGCTTTTATAATATCTTAAAATTGAAAACTCATAAATAGAACCAGTGTCTGTGTAATGATTCCTTGTTTCTTATGATTAGTATTAGTATGGGAAACATTTCTCTATCCTTTTAATCTTTCTGCATCTCAATGTTCAAAGTAAATTTCTTGTAGTGCATATATAACTGTCTTTTTAAATCCACTCTCACAATCTCTGTCTTTTAATTAGTGTATTTAGACCATTCATATTTAAAGTGATTGTCAATGGTATTATCTTGATATTCACCATATTTGAGACTCTATAGTTATTCATTTTGTGGTTTCTTTTTTACTGTGCACTTATTTTTTGGCTTCATCAGCTTTACCTGAGCAATTAAGTGATTGAATTTTTCTTTTTAGTATATCAACTGTATCTATTTAAAAATTTCTTATAATATTTTTTCAGAGGTTTTTCATGTGTGTGTATATATGTATGTATGTATGTATATATGTATGTATGTATATGTTTAGTACAGGGTCTACAGGGTCTCTGTATGCAGATCAGATTCATAGTGATGCTTCTGTTTTCAGCTTCCAAGTGCTGGGGTTACAGGTCCGTGCTACCACACCCAGTCTCAATCGCCTCCTCAGCTCACTGTTGGGGGGTGAGGAGCATTAGGCACAGCAGGCAGGGGACTGAAACCGTCCCTGTGCTCTGCCTAAGCGGGTGCTTTAGTCCAGGTTTTTCTTTTTTAAAAGAGTTTTTATTTTAACGTGTTTAGTACAGGGTCTACAGTACACGGTCTCACTATACAAATTGGACTTGTAGTGATCCTCGTTTTCAGCTTCCCAAGCACTAGGATCATAGGCATGAGCCACACACCCAGTCTCAGTCACCTTCTCAGTGTGCCCTGGGGCTGGGGCCAGCATGGCACAATGGGGATTGAACCCCAGTCATTGTGTTCAGAGATTTTTCAACACACACACAAATATATATATATACATATATAAAACACTTTAAGTTTACTTATATATGAATACTATACTATTTACACATTCTGTAGCTATATATTGTATATATAATTTATGTATGTGTACCTATACATATAAATTACATTTGCTTCATGAATACTGGGGTATTTTAGAGTATTTTCAAATCCTCTCATTATTTTAATTAGCTATTTACTTTTATCATAAACTATAATTATCAAATATATTGTCCCTATTATTTTGAGCATGCTGTTTTCTCTTAAATGAAATAAGAATAAAGGTGACATTTTATTTTACCAGTTTCATTTGTTTTTTATTCCTTTGCTCCTTTTATGTGCATCCAAGTGTCATGCTTTTTTTTTCTAGTACAGTTTTTGTAAAATAGGTATATGAGTAACAAATTCCTTCAGCTTTTGTGTGTCTGAAAAATTCTTTGTTTCAGTATAAAGGATAATTTTTCTGGGTACAGAACTGTAGTTTGGTGCCCTTCTTCCAACAAGTAAACATTCTACCCCACCCTCTCCTTGACTACATGATTTCCGAAGTCAAGTTTGGTGGAATTCTGATTGCATTTCTCTATTGCGTGTTTGTTTCCTGCTATGGTTTCTCCAGGAGTTTATTTTTCGTCTAATTTTATGTAGTTTGGGTGTAATATGAATCTCTTCTTTAAAAAGTATTTTGCTCTTGGTGCTTCCCTGAGATCCTAGATTGGCTTAATGTCTGTCATTACTTTTAGAAAATTATCTCCTCTTTTACTTATTAAATACTTCTTACTGCTTTGTCACAACTATTTCTCCTGTTCTCTTTCCCTTTTCTTTTAGTGTTCGCATTACACATATGCGTAGCTCATTTTTGTACTGTATAATTCTTTGATGCTCTGCTTTTTAAAATTGTTTTCTTAGTTTTTCAGCTTGGAATATTTCTATTGACGTATCTTTAAGTGTTCTGATTGTCCAGCCATCTTCAGCCTTACAATAATCAATCAAAGGTACATTTTATTCTATAAGTTCTAGCATTTTCTTTCATCTTTTTAGTAATTCTGCCACATATTCCCATCTGTTATTGCATGTTGTCCACTTTCCTACTGGAGTCCTTACCATGTTAATGATCGGTTTCTTACTGGTGTCCCATTAGGGTATTTCTGTTTTTATTACTACAAGCAATTTCCGACAAATAACTGTGTACATATGATGCTGTGTTTGCAAGCCAATATGCTAGTAGAACAAACTTCAAAAATGGCAAGCACTGGAACAAAGAGTAGTTGTAACTTTTGTAAACATTGCAAAACTACCATCCATGTGGGATGGTGCAAATTGACCTTCCTACCTGCAGTGTGTGAAGTTTGCTTTCTGAAAGGTATAGCAAGTTTCTTTTAATAGTACTTTCAGATTTTTGTGATTCTATTAAGCAAGATAAATCTTATTTTTTATTTGCAGTACCTTTGTAATTTATATTTTTATTCCATTCCCTATTGCTACATTAAAAATTACCACCAACTTAAAGATTCAAAACAGCGGAGGTTTATTGTCTGTCAGTTTCTGTGATCAGGAGGAGCGCCATAGCATAGCTGTGTTCTGTACACAGCTGTAATAAATATGTCACTGAGGACGGAATTCTCATCCGGGGAATCTGCTAGGGAGGAGTACCATTTTGCAACTCAGCCAGGTTGGTGCAGATATAGTACTGAAGGCTCTGGCTTCACATTGACTGTTGTCTGCTCTTGGTCCATGATTATGTTTTAGAGATAGAACCTGGGGGATCAAACATGCTAACCACCCCCTCTAACCCTAAACTACACCCCAGTCTCAGTGATGACTTTTAAGGCTAGCTGCCTTAGTTGATAACTACATGGTACCTATGTCAGACCTACTTCTTTCTTCAGAACCTGACAGGAGAAAGCCCCTACGGAGAATCTACTAGGAAGATAGAATCTCACAAAACCCAGCATAGTTATGGAAATGATGTCGTATTCGGTTAGAAGCAAGCCACAAATCCCATCCATATGTAACAGGAGGGGACTACATAATGATGCAAACATTGGGAAAAAAGGTCAGGGGAGGATCCCCTATTTTTTTGTTAGAGGTTTAACTTTTTTTATGTGCTTGAGAGACATTTTTATTTAATTTTAAGGGTACTCTCTCTTCTGTCATTTTTCCATTTCTTTATTGAGGTATTGTTCTAGTACAAATACTGATAGTGTACCCCAAGAGGCATGTGTTAAAGGCTTTATCCTTAGAGTAGCACTCAGGATGGTAGAACTACTAGGAAGTGGGGCCTAATGGGAGTTGCTTGATCACTGGGATGTGTCCCTGAAGAGGACCTGGGGGGGCTGGCCAAATAGCTCAGCAGATTAAAGTACCTGAAAGCAGCCACAGGGATTAGGGGTTCGATCCCTGGGCCTGCTGTGCCAGTCCCACCCCTAGGGCGTGCTGAGACAACAATTGAAACTGGGCATGGTGGCATATACCTGCAATCCCAGCACTTGGGAGGCTGTAAACGGGCTGATCACTACAAGTCCAGTCTAGTAGTAAGACGCTGAACACCCTGTAGACCCTTCCCTAAATGCAAATAATAACAATAAAGAAGAGAAACTGGGGATGCTCTCCCTTTCTTTTTTTTTTCTATTTCCTAGATTACAATACAAGTGGTTTGCTCTGTGACATCCTCTTGTCATGATCAGTCACCCCTGCCAGAGGTCTAAAGCAAATAGAACTAACCATCTTGGTCTAGAATCTGATAATATGAATTAAGTTTAATATCTGGTAAGCTGATTGCTTTTATTATAGTAATGCAAAATTGGCTAATGTAGATACTGATCTTTATCATATGCATTTTGAGGAACTTTCATATATTGAAATAGATCTATAGATGCAATGTGAATTGGGATTTTTATTTCCATCTTGACTTTTTCAAATCTTCATTGTTCCCCATCCAGAATTTTATTTTAGGGAAAAGTGTCTCTGACAAATTTTACATATGTAAATTCTGGATTAAGTAATAAAGTCTTCTCATTCTGAATGTATAGATAAATTCCCTATATTCTTCTCAAAAAGAATTAAATAAGTATTTGGTTTTTTAGAAAATCATCCATCCAAGTTGAGGTCCATTTGGAACTTTCTTCACTGTATGGTGTGATATATGTTTTCATCTTATGTCTTTCATAAAGATTGCTATTTCAGAGTTGTTCAAATTCCAATCATTAAACAGTCCAGATTTTTTTCCCATTTAGTTGAGGTTATTCTTTAAATATTTACTACCTTTTTAATATGTATTTGAGCCTCTTCTTTGGGCTTGTTCTGCTGTTTTGTTGGTTTTCTTTCTACTCTACCTTCAGTATTATAATATTTTAAATTCAGTATTAAGTATCATAAATAGTATGATAAAGGTAGACTTCTCCCACCATTCTTGAGATTCTCTCCTTAAGATTTTCCTGGCTATCATTTCTGTTAATTTTTTCACAGGAAGATTAGATGAGAATATCTATCTACAATTCACATAGACACAAAAAGTAGTAGTTTTATTGGGATAATATTACATTTATAGAGCAACTTAGAAAGACCAGTTATCTTTATGATGTTGAAGCTTTACATGCAATGATGTGGTAAATTTCAATGTA
This sequence comes from Ctenomys sociabilis, assembly GCA_004027165.1. NCBI lineage: Eukaryota > Metazoa > Chordata > Mammalia > Rodentia > Ctenomyidae > Ctenomys > Ctenomys sociabilis. The sequence continues at coordinate 2,145 of PVKA01003762.1, read as the reverse complement.
GTCAGACAGTACTTTTTGTCCTTAATTGTGTTTTAAATTTTTCTTCGAATGTGCTGTCACTTGCTTACATGTAATGTTATCCCTATGTTGTTTTAATCTGTATGTGATGATATAAATTAATCCTCTTTCCCCATCATGTCTTATAATGATTATGTTTATATGTTCATACATTTAAATTATTGATAATTCAGATATGCAAGCTTAAATATTTCATGATTTCTCATATATGGAAAAAGTATATATAAAAGACAGTGAATGGGAGAAAAAGAGAAAGAAAAACTTGATGCAGACAATGTGCCTAAAAATTTACTTTGAGGGCTGGCTAAATAGCTCAGCAGACTAAAGCACCTGCTCAGGCAGAGCACAGCAGCCAGGGTTCAATCTCCAGGGCTTACTGCGGTGGAGTAAGACTGGGCGTGGTGGTGCGTGCCTGTGATCGCAGTGCTCGGGAGGCTGAAAACAGGAATCACACATAGTGAGACCCTGCAGATTCTGGAGAACTTGTACTAAATGCATAAAAAATAAAAATGTACTTTGATTTAGTGTGATTATGTTATTAGCTGTCTTATATGTTCTTTGGCCTATTATTTTGTTTTTAAAAAAGTATATATAATTAACTTTATAAGGTTTTAAAGATAAATGAATCTGAATGTTATATACATGCAATACTTATTTACAGTGAATATAATCATTGTGAATTGCAAATATTCTTATAAAAGTCAAAATTAAAGAGGCAAAAATGATGAGTTTTGGAAAGTAAAAATTGTCGAAGCAAAAGCTAAACCAGTAACTGTGAAAACAGTATTTTGACTATACTACAAGGGGAAAGACTAAAGTAACTGTATACAAATGTGCATTCTACCTGTTAAATTTGGTTTTTATTGGGATATGATAATATCTCATATAAATTGAAAAGCTAACATAGTATTGATAATAAAAGGATATTTCTCACTTTCAGAGAAATAAGTTACAAATGAGGAACCAGGGAGGTTCTAATGAATGATATTTTAGATTAGAATTAGAAATATCAGTATGAAATCATAGTATAAAATCCATGCAGGTACAGAAATAAACATCACTATAGGTATGTTTACAGAATGTATTTTCTAGCTACATCCACAGAAAGCAGCTCTGCCTTCTGGTAGCAGTGGGTGTGCCTTGCCCTCAGGTTGCAGTGTGCCTGTGTCATTCCTTACAAGTAGGAACTTTCCGAAAGATGAGATTATATGGGTGTGGCAGAGAGGAGGCAAGATGAAAGTGAAAAATACTATATTTCTAGGTTCAGAAAGTATTTTTGAAAGTATTATTAAGACATACTTAAAAAGAAAGATACCAGAAAGACTTGAAGAATTGTCCACTATCCTAAGATGAGACAGTATATGGAGAAGAAAATTAATAATGATTGATTACAACTCAAACAGAAAACAGGATATTTGTACAACCAAAATGATATGAATAAATAATAGGAATAAACCAGTAAAAAGGGGAAAGACACAACTTTTCCTCATAATAGCGTTCTGTTAATGACTGTAAAATGAACAATAGAAATAGAACATATCCTAGGTCAGGGACATTTATTTTCTAATTATATTTTCCAGTGTGTGTTCTGATCTATCATTTGTATTTTCTCTCACATAGCCTTAAATTATGCAGTTGCTACATCTTCGCATCCTTTTTCTCTTCATGGCTATCACTCTGCATTAATCCTTTCCTTTTTTTTTTATTTATTGTTATTTTATTAAAATACAAATGTCAATCAGACAGTTTCAAGACACCTTAACCATACACATTCGATGAATTAATACATTGCAAACTGTTTTCATAACGTTTTGGTATTGTACAAGGTGCATACATGATATTATATTTACAGATATTATTTTATTTTATTTTATTTTATTTTATTTTATTTATTTATTTATTTATTTTTCTTTTTGAGACAGGGTCTCACTATGCAGCTCAGGCTGGCCTTAAGCTCACTTTGTAGCTCAGGCTGGTCTCGATCTCACAACAATCCTCCTGCCTCAGCCTCCCGAGTGCTGGGATTACAGGCATGCGCCACCACGCCCGGCTACAGATATTATTTTAGCAGATATCTCTTATCAGTGAATTAAGAGTGTAGTTGCTTACTTATCTTTTTTTTTTTTT
>PVKA01003761.1:0-106261 GCA_004027165.1 Ctenomys sociabilis | reverse complement strand
CTCTCCTTGAAAGAAAAGCAACTGTCTCCATTTTGACTGAGTCTGATCCTATTTCCTCATATTGTTATGTACAGAGCTGGCTAGGACTTCTGTTTATCCTTCAATTGGCCTTAAGCAATGTGTATTGGTCTAGCTGAGGTGCTGGTGATAGTCTTTGAAGGTGGCATGTGTGTTTCCCTGGTAAGCCTGCTGCTCCTTAACATGACCTGGGTGGAGACAGGACGGTAGAGCTAATGCTCCATGCTGCCAGCTGGGATCGAGCCTCTCCTTGAGATAGAGGCTATGACTTCCTGGGGCTTGAAAGACTACATCAAAGCTGAAGCCCTAGACTTCCCAAAACATTAAATACTATATAATGCAGATTACTCTCTCTGCATATCCTCTCTGCATATGGCAGAGGTAAATGTAGGCCCCCCACCTAGCTCAGCTCACAGTAGTCACCTACTTCCCACAATTCTCAGTCCTCAAGCCACTCCCTCACTGAATAAAAACCCAGTGAGGCCCTGGGTCACCGCTCTCTTGGTTCCGGGAAGCCCTCTGCGTGGCTGGACCTAGAGCCCCTCAACTCCCCGATGATTAAAAATATAATTTAGTGTCCTCATTTTCACCGTGGGCTGCATGGAAAGTGGTAGATTGGAATCAACTTGATGGGATTCCAATAACGTGACTTTGGGATTACAAATATTGGTTTCTTGGACTGAGACGAGGACCAGGAAGTGTCTCCTACAAGAGGCCCAAGCCAGGCCTTTCCCTCTGCTTGGCCTTTGTTGGAGCTTCCTGCCATCACCCTCAACACCATCCCTGGGAGCAGTCAGTGTCTGAGTATCACGTGTCTGCTAAACTCTAAACTCCCCATTTCCCGAGGCTGCTCAAAATCCCACAAGTGGATCCTACAGGGCCTTCCCTCTGGGCGTCCACTCTGGCTGGCGGCCACCATCTCATCTGCCATTTCTCCTTCAGTTTTTCCACCAAGGCTGTGGTGGAGGCAGCGTGACTACACCCATTTTACAGATGAAGACTTAAGCCTCAGGGAGAATATCTCACAAGGACATGCTGATTTAAAAAGCCCCACACTGGGGATGGGGAGATGGCTCAGTACCCTGGCAAGAGCAAGGGCCTGAGTTTAATCCTCAGTTCTGCCAAAAATCAAAATAAAAAGCCCCACACTGAAGCCAGGTGGGGTGGCACACGCTTGTAATCCCAATGAGGCTGAAGCAGGGGGATGGCAAGTTCAAAGTCATCCTGGGCTACATACTAAGTTCAAGACCAGTCTGAACTACACAGTCAGACTTTGTCAAAAAGAAAAGCAAAAGATTTTACTCTGCCCATTGTTCTGAGCATTGAGACTCTACTCCCCATTGGGGTTAGACCTTGACCCCCAAGTCTGCTCCTCAGCTCCTCAACAGCAGGGCTCCGGTGTCTTCCCATCACTTACACCCTTCACAGAGCCACTGTGTTGAATGAATGAATGAATGAATGAATGAATGAATGAATGAAGGAAGGAAGGAAGGAAGGAAGGAAGGGAAGGAAGGAGAGAGAGAGGAAAAGAGGGAGGGAAGCAGGAAGGGAGAGGATGGGCTGGCTACACCCTGGGCACCTTTAAAAAAGTTGACTGCAAAGCCAGCTTTGTTAATGGATCCATCAGAGACAAACTTGAGCCAGAGGCGACTGGATGTGCTCTTGATGTCGTCAGGCTTCTCGTAGCCGCAGTAGCGCCCAATGAGGGTGCTGCTTTCGCTGTGCCCATCGCGCACTTCCAAATAGTCATAGGCACAGCTGTCATGGCGCTCAATCTGGAGGACAGGGGCTGGATCAGAGGAAGGAGGCTGGGCAGTCCCTGGAGGCAGGGGGTGGGCTGTCCAGGAGGGTGAGGGAGGGCTCCAGGGTCAGACCCCAGCATCTCTGACTACCTCAAAGGACTGGAACGTGAGGCCCACGTGGAAGCCCTCAGACACCTGGATCCGCCAGATGCACACCTTGCTGGGCCTGTAGTCATCTGGGTAATTGGGTGACTGGATATGACCATTATCCTTTTTCACATCACCCCCACAGATGGCTGTGGGGACACAGGGTGGGGTGGGAAAAGTGGTCAACATGCTCTTCCCTGCTTGAGCACCCTTCCTGGCTTCTCCAGCCTTTTCCACGTGTCTCCACTGCCCGCCCTGCCAATCCCACCTGCCTCTGCTTGCTCCCTGGAGGACCCACCACTGTGGCAGAAAGAGGGGTTCTAAGATGCTTGGGGACCTCCTATCTGACCCCCTACCCCCTCAGTACCTTCATAGACAGCAAAAAAGCCTTTGCCAACCCAGTTGCTGCTGCTGCGGAATTCGACCCAGAGGCGGCTGTCGGTGGACACGATGGGCTCAGGGAGTTTGCCCCCGCAGAACCGGCCTGCAGAAGCACAAACAGAAAAGCCCTGAGCCCCTTGCTGTCCCAGAGGCTCCATAGCTCCAGGGAGCTCAGGGCTCAGCCTGGGCCTATAGCCACCCTGCTACACATATTCCCAAAACTAGGTACTAGCAGATTGGCTCCAAGTTATCCAAGGCCCAGCATGGCTGAAGGATAGGCCATGAGCATGTGTCTGGGGGGAAAGGCGGATCCTGATCACCACCAACCACACATGTGTTTCACTGACCTTTCTTAAAACACACTACCGTCATTGCTGACCTGTCCTTCCTTAGTATCCAAGCAAAGAAGTAACAATGAAGAAAATGACAGCGCTCTCTTGGCACATTAGGCCCTGCTCCCATAGGGAAGCCTTCCTTGGCAAATGCAGGGCAGGCCCAAGGACCTCAGCAAACCTCAGAATATGAGGATTGCGTCAGAAAAAAAAACCCCGCAAGGGCCAACATGAGGGACGAGGCTGGCCATCTGTGGAATTCTCGGCGTCAGACTTCGACTGGGAATGATTTGTGTGTTCCTAAGAAGGCTGGTGTTTCCCAACCTTTGGCAAGGGACAGAGGGAGGGTACTGGCCTGGGAATGTCAGTTGTGAACAAGAAACTGCGTCTTGGAGACACAAGCAGGTTGCAGAGTAAGTACTGTAATGACAGCTGCTTCGGTTGAGTAAGGCGAACTACTGGAATATCAGAAACGGGGGGCCAGGGGGGTAGGAATCTGTCCCACTTTCTGTCCAGGTCATGAAGCGGACTGCATGACAGTCCCAGGAGCCCAAGGATGATGGCCACATGGGGGAAGGAGCATCCACAGCCCCTCTGGCTCACCGCAGATGTCCTCTGGCGACAGACAGTATGCGTCAGGCCCCAACGCCATCTGCAACAGGGACTTCTGGGTCCTGTAGGCTTGACCCACTTAACCCTCTTTTTCACTCTCCACCTATCACTCACACACACAGCCAGGACGAAGTGTCTAGTGCATGGGGTCAGGCCACCGTGCCACGTGTGAAGCCTCTGAAGTGAGTTAACAGCTGGCCCGGCAGGGCCATGAGCTGCTTTTGAGCCAGGCTGCACTATGTGTGCTGAGCCCCAATCACTGCAGACAGAGAATGTGGAGCTCTGAAATCATTCCACGAGGAACGCAGCCTGGAACTGGGGGGTAGGCGGGAACACACACAACAGTCCTCCACTCTCCGTCCACTCCTACGACTGCATCCCAATAGCAACAGTCATTTACTGAAGGAAGCTGACAGCAAGGATGAGATAAGGATGAAAATGTTCCCTGTCATGCTGCTAGCGAATGAAGGACTCAGCTGGGATAAACTGCAGCAGAGCTCCAAGTCCCACACCAGGGTGCCACCCCATTCTGAGAAGGAACCAGGTTCAGCATGGTGGCACTGCCTGTAATCCTACACTAGGTAGGCTGAGGCAGGAGAAGTGCTGTGAGGTTGAGGCCAATCTACATAGTGAATTCAAGCCCAGTCTAGACTATATAATGAGACTTCATCTCAAAAAAATAATAAAAATAAAAAACAAAAAAATAAGAAAGACTTAGGTGCCGGGGAGCAGGGCACGATGTGACATCTTTACCTCGGAGGGGTGCTTTCCTCCAAAAGCCGTCACGCACCTCCACATAGTCGTACCAGCACAGGCGGCTGCGGTACAGATCCATGGAAGTGAAGTTCAGGATAATCTGGAGGTGGGGGAAGAGAAGAGGGTTACTCTGCACTCACCTCCTTGGGCCAGCCATCTGACCACACACACACACACACACACACACACACACACACACACACACACACACACACACACCCCAGCTCGACAGGTCGCCAAGGCTAAGAGGTAACCACTTGCCAGCTGTGGTCAGCATTCTTCCCAGAGAGGCTGGACCAGTCCCGCTGAAAATGCATCTTTTGACTGCATCACAAAACACGAGGGGGGAGATCAGGGTCCCTTCCCTGCCTTGCCATCCCTGGTAAGAGGCCACTGCACTGGGTCAAATGGCCAGCTCAGCTCCCTCCCAGGCAGTATAAACAACAGTGTCTTTAAAAGGAAACCAGTTTCCACAGGGCTGCAAAGGGAACCCGGTGGCATAATGATCCTGGAGGTCAGAGAGGAGAAGGTGCCAGAGAAGACAGGCAGCAGGCAGGAAGCTGAGTCACCCATCATCGCATGTTTATTGGGTGCTGATCCTCAGCAAGGGAACACTAACTGTCAGAGGAAAACCACAGCTGAATCAATCCCAAGGAAGGGTTTAAGATAAATTCTGTCCACAAGGAGCTGAGGGCACAGAGATAAGACATAAGCATGAATAAACATGCCATTAAAAAAAAAAAAAAAAAAAAAAAAAAAAAAAAAACTCAGCCTCCAGCCTTAAGCTGGGTCTGAATCTCAGCCTTGTATTTTCTGCTGGGAGTTCTTGGACAAACAGCCAACCTGCCAGAGCCTCTGACCCTGCCTATCTCTCCCGGGGACAGGCAGTGTCCTGGGTGGCTCAACTGCAGGCTCAACCCTTATCATCCATGCTCACCTGACACTGGAGGGGCCAGCAGGGAGCCCCTGGATGAGGAAACATGCCCAGCTTCCTTGGCAGCCCTGCAGTGAGCCCAGAGCCTGCTCTGAGTGCTTACTATAACCTACAAAGATGCACAAAGTGGATACAAAGGGGCCCAAGGGGCTGTCCCATTCTATGCACAGGGGATAGCAGGTCCACCTCCCCTGTGTCTTACAGGACAGTTAGATGCACACAGAAGGGAGGCCACCAGGAAGCCAATCCCAAGGAGGGTGCTGGCACCTGCAGCCAGTGTCAGGGTGAGTGTAGTTCCTGATTAAGGAGCCTCGGGCTCCTTGTCTCAGCGCTGGCTGACTGGAACACCCACCTAGATGACCCTCCTACCTCCCAGCCCCTTGTTCTGCAAAACTCTTTTTTGTAGCCCTGTGGTCCATACCCCACTCAGCATGCCATGCCCTGGCCCCAATGCCAAGGGACCCCGAGTGAGCCTGTGCCCCTCCTAATCATGGTCCCCAGAACCTGCTCTGCATCCTGTCCTCTTTCCCACCTCACTCTCCCAACAGCTCTCCCAATGGCTCTGAGAGACCCCTGGGCTAGTGGGCACATTTATCACTCTTCCTGAGCCTACTCACTCCTGTCCCTGCCCACCTCAGTGCCCCCTTCCTTCCTTTGGTTTTTGTTTTTTTATTTTTTGGCGGAATCGGGGACTGAACTCAGGGAAGTTCACTTTCTTGAACCTTGTGCTTGCCCGGCAAGCTCTTACTCTACTGAGCTATCTTCTGGACCCCTACTTCCTTTCTTAATTTGTTTTGTTTCATTAATTCCCATATCAGTTTAAATACGTTCATTTTTATGTTTATTTATTTTAATGTATTTGATTGTTGCAGAGTCTCACTATGCAGCTCAGAGACTTTCAGCCTCCTCAGCACTGAAATCATGGTCTTCCTACTTTCAGCCTCCCCGGTGCTGGAATTACAAGTGTGTACCGCCATGCCCAGACCGTGGCCAGCTCAGCACCCCCTGGGGAGGGCTGGCATGGCTTGTGGTGCCAGACATTGAACCTGGGTTCCTGCACTTGCCTAAGCTTGCCTAAGAAGGTGCTTTAGTCTGCTGAGCTATCTCACCGGCCCCCCATTTATATTTGGGAACCTTTTATTAATCATGATACCCAGAGACATAACTGAGTAAGATCACAGTTCTAGAAAGTGAACCATATGTGACTTTTTAAAAAATGTCTTTTTGAGACAGGGTCTCACTATGCAGTTCAGGCTGGCCTTGAGCTCATTTTGTAGCATGGGTTGAACTTGCAACAATTCTCCTGCTTCAGCCTCCCAAGTGCTGGGATTATAGGCCCAGCTTATGACTCTGGATTATTACTAATCATCAGGAAAGGTTGTCATTACTGCTGCTATTGTTATTATGATGAGTGCCAGCATTTTCAAATAATGACGTTGCAAACCCATCCCATTCCAGCCAGCATCTCATTATCTGTTTAGAAAATAAAATGTCACCACAGAAGAGGCAGAAATCCTGCAGACAGCCTTGTCAACCCTCTCTCTCACTGCTCTGCTTCACCTGTACTCACTTGAAAATCAGAAACCCTCAACATGCTGCCTGCTGGGCCTCACCCAGAGGCCTGCAGGTACCCAAAGCAACGGTCACCAGTCTTCACCTTGGAGCTCCAGGACACCTCCTGCTGGCCATCAGTGCTGCAGGTGCACTCTCTGCACCTCCTCTCCTCCCCTGCAGCCACCTCTACTCTCTGTCCTGCTGCTGCCATCACCTTGGCCTGGCACTGCCCCAAAGTCCTAGCTCTTAACTGTGCCCACAACCAAAGTAGACAGCACTGAACTTCTGCAATGCAAATAAAATCACACCTCCCCTTGTGCATGTAACTCCACATCAAATCCAAAGTCCTCGACACACGAAGGTCCCGTTACCTCTCTCATGCCATTTCCCCTGTCTCTGCTCACTAGGCCTCAGCCACCGTGACCTTGCTCATCCTTAGACAGCCTCAGATACACCAAGCTGACTGCAGGCTTTGCACTGGCTACCCGGGAGCTCTGCCAGGTATGTGGCACGTGTGCCCTCACTTCCTGCTGGTGTCCCTGACTCTGATAGGAATGAGGCCATCCCTGACCATCCCACAAGAATCAGGATCCCAGCCCTGCCCTCCTCCTCCCTCCTCCTGATTGCCCCAGCACTTATCCCTTCTCACCACAGCACCAGGGCTTGGTAATCCGTTTATCAGCTGCCTCTCTCACCCACATTCAAATGCAAAGAGAATTTCTTTTGTTTAATTCAGCACCATCTTGACATAGCACATTGCTGCTGCTTGAACATAATTTTGCCTCTAGGAATCTACAGCCAGACTTGCCCAAGCTTATAAAGAGGAAAACCTAAAGGTAATTATTAGTCAGGCGTGATGGTGCATGACTCCATCTCAGCACTCAAAAGGCTGAAGCACGAGGATCTCAAAGAATTCAACGCCAGCCTAAACCACATAGCAAGAATGAAAACTTGAACAAACTTAAATGTCCATCAGTACAGACCTCCAGGGGGTGACTGAAAAATTAATGGAGGGAGACTCAAAATGATGGAATTCTAAGCAGCATGGAAAGGAAGGGGCTAAATCTCTATGAGCTGACATGAAACAGTAACATGGTTCACGTTTAAGAATTTGACAACTGCAGAAGACTGGATGTGTGAGTTTAAGTCAGGATCTAGAAGGACGCAACTATTGTAAATGCTCAGTTGCCTTTAACAAGTGGGATTTAGAGGAAGACCAAGAGGGAGAATATTTGCTTCTTTTACTTATGTCCTTCTAGACTGCTCAAAAATTTTACAATATGTACTTTTTAAAAAAAAATCTGACAAATGACAAAAATAGCTTGAAAAGTGATGCTGGCCAAACATGCCAGTGCATACCTGTATTCCACCACTTTGTGGGCTGAGGCAGGAGGACTGCCAGAGCAGCTTGGGTAACTATTAACTTAGCATGACCCACTCCCCCTAAAAAAGTTAAAGGTAGGGGATGTAGCTCAGTGTGAAGGTCCTGGGTTCAATCCCCAATACAAAGAAAAAAAGTCTAGATGGAGGAAGGATTTCACAAGGGCTCACTGAGGGCACTGTGGCTTCCAAAGTCACTCCCTCACAGTCCTCCGCATGGCTCCAAGCCTGACAAGACGCAGCAGGAAGCACAAGCCCCTCCCTCAAGGAAAGGACCTGCGCTGCTGCTGGGGAACAGCCTCTGCGAGGCACAGCACTGGCTATATCCAGACTAGAGGTGTCTAATTAGGACTTGTACCAACTTCTGTCATGTGGAAACAGCTGTGCCCTGGTGGCGGGCAATGCCCTGTGCCAAAGAAAACCTGGCCAGCTCCATCACTTCCTGGCTGGAGACTTCCAGCATGAGGCTTAGCTTCCAGGAGCCTCAGGATCTTTGTCTAAAAGATGGAGGTGGCCACAGTGGCTGCCCTGGGGAGTGTAGAGATTTATGACATACAGGGTAAGTGACTCCTAGCGCACCTGCATGTAAAAATATCTCCTTGCCCTTTGGGATGCACCAGAAATGACTGAATGCTTGGCTTCTCATGCCAGGCAGGCACCGCCTGTGCTGTGCAGCATGTTGCCCCGGCCACTCACAGGCTGGCTTCCACGTGGCCAGCCTACACAGCCACAGGCCCCTCTCCGAGCTCCAGGCACCTCTGCTTCTATATTGTAAGAGCATGGTGATTATGGGACCAGCCTCATAGGGCTTAGGGGGATTATATTAATGTGAATAAGCTTACAGGGTCTGGCACACAGTAATTGGTCACTAAATGTGAACTTCAGTTAGCCCAAGATACTCTGATTTTTTCCCCCCTGTACTGGGAGTTAAAACCAGGGACTTCGCACTGAGGTATACTGCCAGCTCTTTTCTCATTTTTTATTTTGAGACAGGGTATTGGTAAGCTGCCTGGGCTGGGTGGTGCTAGGGTTATAGCACCACCATGTCCACCTAAGATGTTTTGATTTGGAATGGTGCAGATCAGAATCCTTAAAGTAGAGCAGAGTAAGTAGGATGCTGGGGAAAGCTGGCCAAGATTCACTCATTTACTGTATCAAAAATATAGAAAACTTAACAGCAGCCCATAGTGGTTGGATTTTCACTATGTGCTAGGTATTACTCAAAGCAATTTCGCTTTGTGTAAAACTCATATGAACCCCATGAAGAGGGTACCACTGGGCTGGCAAGATATCACTGTGACTAAGTGCCTAAGTAGGCAAGCACAGGGACTGGGTTCGATTCCTAACACCCCATGGCTGGTACACTGAGCCGGCAACTGAATCTGGGTTTGGTGGTGCATTTCTATAATCCCAGCCCTGCAGAGGCTGAAAACAGGAGGATCAGTATGAGTCTGAGCTACCTAGTGAGACCCTGTACCAAATACATTAAAAAGAAAAAAAAAAAAAGTACTATCATTCAAGCCTATTTTACAGGTAAGGAAACAAAAGCACAGAAAGGTTAAGGAACATCCCCCAACATCACCCAGCCAGGAGAAAGCATAGCTGGAAATCAAACTCAGACATTTGGGCTCCCAAACTTAGGCCTTCAGCCCTTCCATGAGGCTTGGCTGGCCTGCTGACTAATTCTGGTCAGCAGTTGTGCTGGGAACAAGAGTCCACTTCCCTGCATCCTCAGAACCCCACACTCTTCACCACCCAAGAAGCTGCTGGACCCTAACAGAGGTCCAACACAGGCTTTGCCAAGAGGGTGGTCCTCCTATCTGGTTGGGGGCCAGGTGGAACAGGAAGGTATCAGGAGGAAGAGGAGAAGGAGGAGGAGGAGGAAGAAAAGGAGGAGGAGGAGGAAGAGGAATTTGGGTTGGACCCTGAAGAAGCAGGATTTCAGAAGGCAGGGTCAGGAATGAGGGTGGATACTGGCAGCTCCAAATGACACTCACAGCTCTTTATCTTCTTGGCTCCTTGGTAAAATCAGCCTGGAGAGCACAGGCTCTCCCTCAAAACACTCTCTTCCTTCCCCTAAAGACTCTGCTTTGAAGCCGGGCGTGGTGGCGCAGGCCTGTAATCCCAGCACTTGGGAGGCTGAGGCAGGAGGATTGTTGTGAGTTCAAGACCAGCCTGAGCTACAAAGTGAGTTTAAGGCCAGCCTGAACTATATATGAGACCCTGTCTCAAAAAAAAAGACTCTGCTTTGTTGCCTGGGAACCAATGTGAGTCTTTGGCCCCATAGTTACTTACACAAGTGGATGAAGAGGACCCTAAGAGAAGGCTTTTAAGCTAGGCCTGTGGAACACACCTGTAATCCCAGCATTTGGGAGGCCGAGGCAGGGGGATCACTGCAAGCTCAAGGTCAGACTGGGCTCCACAGTCTGAACTACATATCAAGACCCTGACACAAAGCAAAAAAGGCTTGCAAAGAGACTCTTATGCTTGACATATGCATAGTTGCATAAGAGTCCCCTATTATTCGCATTTCTGGCAATAAGAAAAACAACCTACCGGCAGCCAAAACAGGTGTCAAAGTCCAGCCACTAAAGTAGTTACCTATTTCAGGTTTAGTTTAGGAAGAATGGGGCTCAGTAGAATAAGCTCTTCCCTGGCAAGCACAAGAGCCTGAGTTCAATCCCTGGTTCCACAAAAAAAAAAAAAAGAAAGATCACAGACTTTGGCATCAGATAATCTAAAATTAAATGCTAGTCCTACTGCTACTATTTGTGTAAACAGAGCAAATTCATCCTAACATTTTTTTCCTTTGAGAGAGGATCTCATTTTTTATGTATCTCACTATGTAGTTTAGGCTAGCCTCTGCCTCTGCCTCCCAAGTGCTGGGATTACAGGTATGTCCCATCATGTCCAGCAAGACTGTAATTTGTAAGCAGGCTTTGGAAGAACAGCAACAGAAAGCAGCATCGTTATTCTATATCACCAGTGTCTTGGGGCTCCCCAACCTCTACAGATCTTTTCACTGTAAATGTCCACAGGGCGTCAACTTAGGCTCACTTACAACTCCTCTAGCAGTTACCCAGTGCATACCCTGGGGAGGGCTGCGTGTCTACCAGACAGACAGGGTAGCCAATGCAGTCAGGAAGGGAGCTGGTCCTGACCAGGCTGCCTTACCCTGTGACTGAGCCAAACTCCTGAACTGGAAAGAGCAACCCTCCACCTGCTTCTGTATTGCTTGGAGCCAGGACCATGTTGGGCACTGTTTGTCCCCATGCCTTGCCCACTGTAGGAGACACACAGTTTGCTAATGAGCGCCAAAGGCATCGCTGAGATACCGCAAGGCTTTACAGCACCACTGTATTGCAACTAGAAGGTGTGCCATCATCTATAATAATTAAAGCCACACAGGCTGTGCATGGTGACACATACCACGTAGTCCCTGCTACTCGAAAGGGGGAGGCAGAAGGGCTACAAGATTGAGTCGAGCCTGGGCAGCTTAGTGAGAGCTTTTCTCAAAATAATATTTCCCCCAAAGGAGTGTGGGGCTGGGGTGTACCTCAGTGATAGAGCTCTTGCCTAGTGTGCACGATGTTGGATTTGATCCCTGGCAGAAGAAAACCAAACTACACATAACAAATGGGACACAGGCCTGGCCAATCATGTGCTCAGTATTTGTTATTATTATCTGTGAGTAAGTTTCCAAAAGCCAGAGCGAGGGAGGACTCTTGGGAGAGGGATGAGGTGGCCACGACTCAGCCCATTCAAATCAGCAAAACACTGCAATGTTAAGTAAGATTTAAAGCAAGAGAAACAGAAGGAATGGATTCACTTCTGAGGGCAGACAGTAGAATGCAGCTGAGAGAGAAACAGAATTACTCCACTCTCAATAAGTCTGTCACCAGTGAGATTCATCTTCAGATTGAAAAAAAAAAAAAAAAAAGCATTGTTTGGAAAGGAAACGGAAGCTGCTCAACATAACAGAAGAGTCAGTGAGTACCTCTCTAAGTTGGCTTCTGTCTCCAGGCTCACAAATGACATCAGAGGACAGTCAAATAACTTGCAGATGTGATCAGAGCATATAATCTTGAGAACCCAGTGCAAAAGCTTTCCCAGTTTCTAAGCAGCATATGTGTGCCTGTGTGCATGCTGGGAGGGAAGAGGAGTGGATTCTGGGAATTGCAAACCACCGAGTTGAACAACAATCCCCAATTAGACACAGGGTCTGTGACCTTTTGGAGAAGAAGCACTGCATCACTGGGTGCCTGTTTGGGTTCATTTAGAATGAGCCCATCAGACCCATTTTCTTCCATTCTAAAGATGTGTAATTGGGGCTGGGAGCCTACTATGTGAAAGGCTCTGGGTTCAACTCCAGCACCACAGATAAAGGAGGGAGATGAGTAGGGAGAGCAAGAATAGCTTTGGTGGGGTGAAGCTTTCCAAATAGGCAGTCAGCATGGATAAACCACTTCCAGTACCAAGGAAAGAAAAGTGATGAAGGATCAATGGAGAACTGTGACTAGGGGTGATGACATTAAGTGGCATATCAGCCAGTGGAAACCTGCACGTGAATGGACGGGCAGCAGTCTGGAGATAGACTATGGATCTGCTGTGGTCTGGAGCCTTTTCAGCATTTTGATCAAAGACCAGGACAGAGACCCAAAAGACATGCTTGTTAAACGTGCCCTGTGGTCACCTGCTGAAGGCAGAAGTCTGCATCGCAGCATTCTTAGAGTGATCTGCTAGAATGGAAGAAGGCCCAAGCCTCAGCTGCCTGAGGACAGCAAGGACCATATTCCAATCAGGGGCAGGAAAGCTTCCTAGACCAGTCTTTGGAACTCTACACATATGAAGGGCATGGAAGCAACCCTTTGCTGGGACCTAAGAAGGCAGGGGAGAGGCCTCTGAGGCTGGCAGAGCAGTGTGACTGCAAGGCAGGGAGGTGTTACAGTGCATTACTCTGCAGGGGAGGACAGCCAGGTCTTAAGGACAGTGCTTCCCTCTATCAAGAAGAGACTGCAACATTACAAGAGAGCAAATGGAAAATTATGTCTTTTTTAAAAATTGTGTGTGTGTGTGTCTTATGGGGATTTAATCTAGGGCCTTTGCACTAAGCTACATTTCCAGTTTTTTATTTCTTACTTTGAGACAAGGTCTCGCTAAGTCATTCAGCAACCCAAGCTGGGCTCAAACTTGAGATCCTTCTGCCCTGACTCCCAGAGTGTTGGAGTTACAGGCATAATCTGGCCCCAGAATGAGCTATTCTGAAGAGTAGTGATCCCCTCATCAGCTCAGGTATTCAAGGTTAATCAACCATGCAATGGGAGCCTGCACCGGACAGGCTCTAGGTCATTTCTAGCACTTGGTGTGCACCCCCAGCCCCAGGAGTGGCGAGCAGGACAGGCCAAGAAGATGGGGATACTTCTGACCCACCTCGCAGGCTGACCCAAAGCCCGGGGCAGTGAGTGTGCAGATGAGAGAGCTTGCCCAAGGGCTGAGGGAAGGAGGCTGAGGTTCTGTCTCAGGACCACCGGAAGGGGAGAGGTGGAGGGAGAAGTGAACAGCCAGTAGGAGGCAGCAGGCTCCAAAATCAGCCCCTGCCCAGGCGAGCAGGAAGAGGAAGGGTGAGAAGGAGCTATAGGAGCCATGCTGCAGCATCTGCCCTGTTCCTCTGTTCCTCAGCAGAGCTGGGAGGGACCCTTCCCGAGTCCCCTTCCCTGATGAAACAGATGAGAAGGCCCAGAGTTGGAGTCGACCAGATTCCCCAAAGGCCACCAGAGGCAAAAACTGATGGAACCTAGCCCTGGGAAAGGCTCAAATCCCACCTCAGACCTAGTTAGCTGTGTGATCTTGGGCAAGTTACTTAACCTCCCTGGGCCTTAGTTCCCCCCTCTATAAGATGAACACAAACTGTGTCCAAAGGACTGGAAGGAGGCACTACGAGGCAACCACTTAGGAAAGCACTCAAGAAGAACTAAACAATAGCACCCAGCACTATCTGCAATCAGTGCTGATTCAAGACTGCTGAGCCGTGCTGACTGGGCTGGTGGAGCACTCCTCGCTGCGGACCCGACGCCTTTGCCATCTAGGTGGGTGGCACTCCTACAGCAGGGGTCCCTGAGCCGGGCTCTCCCCCACACGGAGGTTACCTTCTCCCCTGGTGTGACTGAGATGCGCCAGACACAGTGCATGTGAGCAGAATAGCCATTGGGGTACTCAGGCGAAGAGAAGTTGCCTATGCTGTCTTGTAAGGTCTCTCCGCAGGCTGTCAAAGAAAAGAAATGACTGGGCAGTTGGCTGGAGTGCCCAAGCCCTCACCCTGGCTCAAGCACCCCGGGACCCTGGAGAGAGAAATGGCTGAGGAGCGCAGGTCCTGTCCCTTTAAGATCCACCCCCTCCTATGTCCCTGGGCCTAGTACTGCTAGGGTAACTAGATGTTCTGTTGTCAAGGCAATGTGGGATCCAGAGTTAGGGTCAAACTCCTGTGGTGATCTCAGCTCTTCCTCATCCCCTCAGATGTTTCTCTTCTCCCCTGTACTGTGCCAGCCACGCACCCCTCAATCTCTCAGGCCCTCTAGGTATGTGGCTCTGCTTTTCAGCACTACCTGGTCCCAGCTCCCATTAGCCTTTCTCCAAACAGCCTCTCACTTGGAATCCATTCCTACAGACTTGGAACTGTGACCTCTGTGGTGGCCTCAGGTCCTGGCCTCCATCTCCCTTGGCCTACTCCCCTCACCTCCCATCCTGTCCCTTCCTGCTCTGACCTGGACACTTGTAGAGCTTGCGGGCCTGAGCAATGTCCCCCTTGCTGAGCCGAGTCCTTTGGCCGATGGGAGGTTTCACCCCATTCACCTCATACTTGGGGACAATGGTGTCCAGAAAGATGCCCCTGAGGAAGATGAGGAGAGAAGGACCAAATCTCAAGACAGTGGGCCAGGAAGCAGGGGAGTGCGCCTGTCTGCACCCATGGGTCGCGACCTCACCAGAGCCCAGACATTCCTCAGCAGGGTCAGTGACGGGAGGAAATATCAGACCCTGTCATTATGCTACCCACTGACCAGCTGCCACCCTGCCCCGTGGCAGCCAGGCCTCAAGAGCTGAGGGAGACCCAGGAATGCTCCGGAAGGCCCTAACTCCTTCATCTCCACAGCCCCACCCAGAGCCTACTCTTGTGCCCCTCTTGCTGATTCAGCCCTGAGGAACTCTCCCAGGACAGCCCAGTCTGTCTTCTCCCTGCCGACAGGGAGGTGTCTGGCAGCACCTGGAGCCAGGCCAAAGGGCAAGGGCAAGTTCCACGTGGCCAGCCCAGACCTGGATACAGCCTAGAGGCTCCCAATCCACCAGCATCCCTGTCCCTAGTTCCTCCTGGAGAAATCCTGGGTGTTTCCATCTGGGAGGAGCTGAGGAAGGGGAGGCAGGTGGCCTTCCCCTCCCCCAGGCCCTGACTCACACCCAGCTGGGCAGAGCTCCTGGGGGTGGGGTGGGACACAAAGGAGAAAGTCAGGAGGGTCATGGGAGTAAGTGCAGAGTGACCTCACTGCCTGGCCTTGATCTCCATCCTCTCAGGTCAGGAGCAGGAAGTAGGCCTAGAAAGAGCCCTGAGCAAAGGGGGAAGGGCCACTGTTCAGGTCAGGGACATGGCTGAGACAGGAGCCAGACAGGAAGGCCAGTCCAAGAAGGAGCATGAGGAGAAAGAAGGCACTACCTCTGGCATGGAGCAGCTGTTTGGATGCACTGCCTGGCATTTCCAAGAAACTGGCCCAGGTTAAGGAGGTGACTTGTGAGCCAGAGAAGGGGGCTAGACCAGGACAGGAGCCAGGCTGTGTGCAAATTAACCAACCACAAAAATGCAGAGCTTGCGGGCCTGGGCAATGTCCCCATTGCTGAGCTGGGGATTAAGGCAGAGGACTAGAAATGGGTCTCTTCTTTTTTTTTTTTGTCTTTTTGAGACAGGGTCTCACTATGCAGTTCAGGCTGGCCTCGAGCTCACTTTGTAGCTCAGGCTGGTCTCGAACTCACAACAATCCTCCTGCCTCAGCCTCCCGAGTGCTGGGATTACAGGCATGCGCCACCACGCCCGGCTTAGAAATGGGTCTCTTCTTGGGGAAGCAGTAAAAAAAAAACTGTGCCTCCTCTCGTGACAGATGAAAGAAAACCTCAGTTCCTGCTGGACTGGTAGAGCTTAGGGACCCTGCACCTGGCAGGGCTCATAGAGTGAGTGACATTTCAGCCTTTGGGCCAGGTCTTCTCAGCATATACAGCAAATAACCCAGATCCTGCCACCGACCCCTGCAGAAGAGGACACAGGGCAGGAAGTACCCTTACATTCTCTGCCAGAAGGGGTCACAGCCACTGGGGGGGGGCACCTTTGTCCTCAGGCAAAGTGGGAAGCCAAAACAGAACGGGATCCAGAGGGTAGGAAGAGGCTGGACTGTGTCTTACCTGGAGAATGTGTTGCGGGCATAGTGCATGATACTATCAAAATCATAGGTCTCCCCCAAGGACTCTACCTCCTGCACCTCCATCTTCAGGAAGTTATACTCCTGCCCTGTGGAGACCAAAAGAGTGTGGAGGGAGGCAGGGCGGGCCACTGTCCTCCTCATCCTTCCACCGTCTCCCCTGCCATGAGGGCCTGGGGAGCAGTCAAGGGAAACCTGGGGTCCTGGCCAGCACAAGGCCAGTGAGTGTGGGGTTCCCAGGGGGAAGACACAAAGGAAGAAATGAAGAGTAGAGGAGGCTTGGCAGACTGGGGGAGGGGTACAGGGAGAAAAACCCTTCAAGGACAGAATGGGGATGGGCAGAGTGCAGAAGACAGCATAAAATAAAGAGCAAGGCCTAGGGCTACACGTATGTGCAGCCCCATCCTTGAAGCTGGTTGGATTCTGGCTGCTCAGCATGGCCCTGCCTGGACCCAGGACCTAAGCCAGGCCCTCAAATAGCACACAGCTGATGGGTGGGCTGTCCCTGAGCAGAGGGCTGAGGCAGGAGCTGCACTGTACCTGGCTGGATGTTCTCACGCACGATGGAAACGTGGCGGTCCCGGTCTGGCCTTGTGTGCTCATGCCAGAAGCCGATGACGTGGCCCAACTCATGGACCACGATGCCAAACTTGTCACAGTTCTTGCCAATGGAAATGGCCTGGGGTCCCCCTCCTCTGCGACCCACGTAGGAGCAGCACCTGGAGGGCGGGGCCAGCTCAGGGGGGCGGTCCCGAGCTGGGGGAGTGAATCCACTCAGGGGCCGGGCCAGGCTGCCTGGGCAGGGCAGCAGGGGAGCGGGAGGGGCGGGAGAACCCTGATTTTGCTAAACCCAGGCTGTGTGCTAGGGTCAAGGCCACAGCAACAGGAGATGCCCTGTGGCAGGAGGGAATGGGATGATTCAAAACAGTGCTCAGTAAGGGGCAGCAGCAGTGCCCGGGGCAGAACTGGGTGGGATCAAGGAAGGTCCACAAGGTCCAGGGGCCCCTGCTCACCCGCAGGGACGATAGGTGAATACGATGTAGCTGTCCTCATCTGTTCGCTCCAAGAAGGTGACACAGGTGTGTTTCTCCCAGTGCCTCATGGCCTGCCGGAAGACTGCCCTCTGGCTGCCTGTGAGGAGGGAGGAAGCCAGGCTGTTGCGGGGTCCAGGCGGCCCATCTCCACCCACTGCTAAGGTGTCACAGTCATGCTGAGGGCACACTGCAGGTAAGGAACCCACTGACAGGGAGACCCACGGTCACAAGGCCAGGCTGGCTGCAGACTGCAACCGGGGCCCCATGACAGCACTCACCAGTGAAGTTTCCCCCAATGACAAAGGGGATGACCCCATCAGGCCACACACGTTCTGGCCTGGATGTTGCTGCCCTTCGGCTGCGTAGCCTGCCCCTCCATTTCTCCGGGGTTTCCCTCAGAGGCTGCCCACTAGAGCTCTGGCAGTTGAGGGCAGAGGAATTTCCTGGAATTGAAAGAGCAAGACTTTGGCAGTGAGTGGGAAGGGGGTACAAAGTATAGTAGAGTGCTGTTACTTGTGAATTCCGTATTTGCCTGCTTGCTAAAACTTATTTGTAAGCCCAAATTAATATTCTTGGGGTTTTCACAGTCATCTGTGGACATGTACAGAGAAGAAAAAGTGCTGAGTGGTCCAATGTGCCCCTTCCCAGCTGGGTCTAAACAAGGTGATGCGGTCAGTGCTTCTCCTCTCCTACTGCACGCAAGGGTCTTCTTGAGGTATACTAAGTGATGCTGCTTTTCTGTTTCGGGCTTTCTTTTTATGATTTTCCTATTTAAAATCGCTCCCGGGGTATAGTGATGATTGCCTGTAATCCCAGCACTCTGGGAAGCTGAGGCAGGAGGATTACAAATTAAGCCCACCCTGGGCAACTCAGTGACTTCTGTCTCAAAATAAAAAATACAAGGGCTGAGGATGTAGCTCAGTATGAAGGTCCTGGCTTCACACCTCAGCCCACAGTAAATAACAAATAAGGGCTAAAGACCTAGCTTGGTGAAAAGGCCTTAGGTTCATCTCCTGGGAGAGCAAAATATGAAAAAGAAAGCAAGAGGGAAGGGAGAGAAGGACAGAGGGGAAGGAAGAAAGGAGAAAATAAAGAAAGAAAAATGGCTTCTGTCTATTGTCCTAAAATGTTTTATCCCAAAGGCAAACAGATTGAGATGTTTTGCAGAGAAATATGTGTGTTAGATAAATTTATTCAGGCTAAATCAGTGTTCTTGGCTGTGAGTTCAATGTTAATTAATCCACTATGTATTAAAGAGTTGTCTTTAAATGAAACCCACATAAAACGTGATCATGCAGTGATCAGTTGACAAAAATGTTCCCAGAGGCTGGTGGGAGACTGCATTTGCCCCCAGGAGCAATGACTAATTCAATGTTCATTGTGACTTTATAGAGTAAATAGTTCTATACAACCATAAAGTTATGCCATAACTATTCATAACTATCTCATATGGCAAGAATAGGCCATAACTACAAAAGCAAACAGACAGGATATTCATTTCTTAGGAACTATGGGGCGTTGGGATCTGAGATTTAGAAATGCCATTGCTAAATGGCATTTGATATCTACAAAGTATACAGAACCTTATGTTTTCTGGGTGTTTCTGAGATTCATGATCTCATATAACATGGCAACTCTATGGAGCGGGGCACACATTATTATCAAATGGGACAAACGAAGAGACAAAAGCCAAAGCTTTGCTTAAAGTCACCTACTGCATGGGCAGCAGACTCTTCATGTGGCCTTCCCCTGTGCCATGCCTTCTAGTCCCTGCTAGGGTCACCTAAGCCTTGCTTGTCACCAGGTCACCAAGTCACCCTTTGGAGCCAGCTGCCCGCTGGGCTAACCGACCTTCATTCCCCAGGTTGCTATGCCAGCATCCTCCCTCCTACTGAACAAGACAACTCCCTGGGTGGGCAACAGGAAAGCTTCCCTTGGACACCACCACAAGGGCACCACAAGGGTTCACGAGGCTACACTCCAAGACTCAGCGTAGGGGTGACATGCCTGGGCCCTCTGCACCCTCTATCCTGCACTCTCTCTGCATAAGCACCAGATGGGTGGTTAGGTATCTGGGCCACAGGGAAAAGAAAGACTGACCCCTGACTTCGAATAACTTTGGGTCTAGCCAGGGAGATGGGAGATTGAAACAACTCATTTCCATATGTCATAGTGAGATACAACAATGTAGGCACAGAGCAGGAGGCTGGAAAACAGAGGTATAGCATCACATCTAGGGGGCAGAAGGGCAGGTTCACCCTGAGATGGGCTCCACAGGATGGCACAGAAGCTTGCAAAGTGGGACCAGGAGACCATGGCGGGATGGCAATGTTGGGCACAGCATCTTGGATTAGGAAAGAGAAGGCCTAGGTTCTAGTCCCAGCCCTGCACCAATAAGCTATCTGATCTTGGGCAAGTCACTTTACTTCCATGGGATTTCAAACAGGGGTTGGGACAGGGGTCAGGACAGAGGTTGTCCTAATACAGAATTCTGAAGGTGGTATGGGACTGTCAAGTTTACATTAACACTTTTGAAAGAACTTCATAAGCCATAAGCAGAAAAGGTTTCAGCTTTTAGCTCTCACAGCTGTCCTCCCTTCTGGGGGAAGGGCCAGAGACACCCAAGGGGACGCAGGCCTCTGTACTTGGTTCAAGCCCAGGGGCTCTGTCCTGGGAGGACATGGCTGGAAAAAGGGAATGGGTCCCCTGTTTCCCCAAGTCTGGAACTCATTTCTGGTACACAGAGGGCTGGCCCATCCCCAGTGTACCTGCAGTTTTATTTATGGATGATCTACAGGCTGTACTCTGCCTGAGATTCGCAGCTTGCAGCACCTGGAAGGCCCTTAAGTCCTCCTCGTCCAAGGCAATGTCCCCAAGAAAGGCAGCTGGAGAAAAACAAAAGAGGCCAGGGGCTGAGTTAATCCTCTTACCTGGACTGGACATACTATGCTCACAGCCCTAGCCCCTTGGGCACATGTCCCCTGTCCCAGAAGCAACCCTGCCCTCAAATGCCACTGGCAGAAGAAAGGCAGTAAGGGATAAGCTTTTGAATCTCTTTCCCAAGATCATGCTCACTTTCTAGTTGAAATTCCATTAAAAGCAGGGCATAGTGGTGTATGTCTATAGTCCCAGCTACTCAGGTGGCTGAGGCCACTTGAGCCCAAGGGTTGAAGGCCAGCCTTGGCAGCATAGTCATACTGTCACTTAAAAAATAAAATAAATAAAATCCCAGCCAAGCAGACACCCAGCCCCTAAAGGCCGTGAACTCTAGAAGACACAGCTGTGCCGTTTCTTCCATTAGCACTTACGATTACTTTCACCACCAATGATTAGCAACGTGGAAGAGCTCCCTGCATCTAGGGGGCTGAGCTTCCGCAGGACTCAGGGAAACAAATCTGATTTAGAGAATTCCAGAAAATGGCAAGGCTCTGAAGAAAATAAAAAGGGATAAAGTAACAGAGGGCCTCTGCTATGGTTTGAGAAATGTCCCCAAAGGTCCTGTGTTTCAGGGGTGGTCCCCCAGGGTGATGTCCCTGGGAGATGCTGTGGACCTTCAGAAGGTAGCATGCCATGTGAAGTCTTTATATAACTGAGGACGTAGCCTTGAAGGGAGAACCTAGCCCCTTCCTCTATTCTTGCCCTCTTGGGTACGAGCTAAGTAGTTTATCTCTGCTCAGGACTTACGTTATGGTGTGGTGTGCTGCCTCATCAAAACAACGCCCCCCCCCCCATCTGCTATCTTGTACTGGAAACTTCAGCATTGAGAGCTAAAATAACCCTTTTCTCTTTCTAAGTCAATGGTCCCAGGCATTTTGTCATAGTCAAGGAAAGCTAACACAGCCTTGTGTGCTCATAACCTTGGCACTCTACTGAGCACACTGTGCACACAGTAAATGCCATTTCAGTCAAATCGTGGGGAGGATCTGCAGGAAAGTGCCTCAGATGCCTCAGAAGCTGAGCAACCTGTGTTCTTTCCGACCATCCACAGCAAAGGAGGCAGAGCCATAGAGTTGGCACTTGAAAGGAGCCCAGATGTGAGCTTCATGCCAGGCGGGGTTGGGGAGGGTGGCATGCTGAGCTGGAGATGGATCAGGATCAGCCTCCCCTCCCCACAGCCCCATCCTTGATGACATCTGGTTCTCATCCCAAGAGCACCGCACAGGCCAGGCCATGGGCATGATACAAACTTGCTTTAACCTTGAGGCCTCACACACAGATTTCTCCACTCCCGCTGGCCTCATGGGGGGGCCCATACTCTTTACCTAATCACATCGAATCACACACGTGTTTAGTGTTCCCATGGTCATACACTGACAGCCACACCCAGGCTTTCAAATGCAGAGCCATCGAGATGAGACATGTGTCCCTCCCAGGGCTTTTGGGTAGAAGGCTCTTGATAACTGAACGAATGGAGTGCTGCCCTAGTATTCTCCCAGCCTGAACTAGAATTGGTCTCTCTGGCTACTGCCCAAAATCAGGGATGTGAATGGAGCACAGAGACACACACCTGACTAGCCAAGATACACAGCAAGGTGGTAGGGGCATTAGCAATCAATCACCTTGCCAATCTTCATCAGTTTCTCATCAAAACAATGAGGCCCATTTTTCAGTGGAGAAACTGAGGCCCAAAAAGGAACCAGCTGAACTGAGACCACACTCCTAGTCAACTGGAAATGCTTGATTTATAACCTGGGCCTTTCCATTCCCAGGCCGGTGAAGATCACACTCCAGTTCATTACTTCTCTAGAACCCATATTATAAATATATATACACAAAAATAGACACTCAGCCAGACACAGATCCACAAAAAATACTCACACAGTTCCAGACGGTCCTAAAAACACACACAGGCACAAGCTCCCACACACTTAAAGCAGCGGCAAGCTCTGAACTCATTAAACCAATAACAGTAGGGATAATGACAACTTATGTAAATGTCTGTTGGGATTTACAGAGTGCTTTCCAGTTGACAAGGTGCTCACTCTCACCTTAATGAGTCCATTTAATCCCCACCCGCCCACAGCATGCCCAGCATATTGAGCCACACTCTCCCCTGAAGCTCTTGCCTAGGGATGTCCACTACAAACATGCGGAGAGATAAACGCCTGGCCAGAGGTCAGCCACCTCCCTGACATCAGGTGTCAGAACCCTTGGGCCTAAGAGGGTAAAGGACGTGCCCAGCATCACTAGCCTATAACTGGTCCAGCATCTCCTGCACCCCGTGAGAAAGCTGCCTCCCTCACATCACCACCCTCTGAGGTCTTTGCGTACAGGGCTTGATGAGACAGGAACAGAGGGTGCTTCTCAGCAGACATGGAAGAGAGGCTTTAGTAAGGATTCAGGAGAGGAGGTATGCTCCGGGATATGGGAGTGGATCAAGAAAAACATTTGTACAGGCATACGGATATTTTTGAGTCTTGGTTGGCTGAATCTGTGGGTGTGGGTCCTGGATACATGTGCACGTGTGGCTGGACTTCTAGATTATGTAGTTCAAAGTCTTTGGTGTTAGACCTGTCTGAGTCCCAACTCAGGTACTACTACCTGAAAAGTCATATAAACTCTACTAAACCCCAGTTTTCTCCTATATAAAAAAAAGCCTGACACTAGCATCAGTCTCCTAGGACTACTGCTCAAAATAAAGCTTGTAAATGGAGCACTGGGCCTGGAGCACTGCAAGCACCCCCTAAGTGACCACTTCAGCATCATCTCAGGGTCAACTCCAATCCCAGAAGCTCTAAGTCTGCTCTGTATCTTCCTAGTTCCCCCACACTCACTCACCAGTTGAGGGGAACCCAAGGACAGTGGCTACAGAGCCCTGTTGGCCTGTGGGACCAGGGCTGGAGCAGGAGGGAGGCACAACAAGGCCTTGCTGAGTTCAGCCCAGAGCAGGGCATCCTGTGGTGGGGATGTCATGGCTGAAGAATGCATGGGAACAGCATGGGGGTGGGGAAGGGTGGGCAGGAGAGCCTGGAGGCCAGGAATGAGGCTGAAAAGCCTGCCCTTTGGGGATCCTATGCAGGGGAAGCTGGGAAATCTGGATGAGATAGTCCCAGGGTCAGGGTCAGAATCAGGGTCAGAGTTAAGATCAGAATCGGGGCAGTAGTTGTTTTCCGCATAAGATCAAAACGTTTTTGTTTTGTATTCCAGCTGTAAACCAGCCAGGAGCACTTGTGGCAGCTCCACAGCCAGGCCCGGAACAGGAAGAGAAAGAGCCACATCCGTGAACCTGGGCTCAGGGATGACCTTTGTCCCCAGGTCAATCTTTGGACTCTGAATCCCCTCACCCAGGGCATGTCAAGGCCTCCCCTTTAGAGGGGGTAGGGAGCATAGTCTGGCTGTGACAGGGCAGACACATGTCCCCTTGTATAAATGCAGGCTTCTCGTGGGGGAGGACACATGTGAGGCCCTGCAACATGTGAATGGGCCTAACCACGTGTCCACTTATACACAGGTGAACACTTGCACTCTCACACGGTTGTGAAAAGGCCACAGGTGAACAAATTGCCACAAAGCAAGAGCACCCCACAAGCATGTGTAGCATGTACCTCCCACTCTCCTATGCAAAGTGTGTTTCAAACACATGAAGGTGGCCTGGCACTCACAGGCCACACTCCATAAAGGAAATGGAGAGGGGTATGTGCCTGCGTGCCCAACCAAGCAGGCAAAGGAGCATGGAGCCAGCTGAGCCACCTGTAGCCCCTTCCTCATGAGGGCCTCAGCAGCTTTAAGAGTGGCCCATGCTACTCTTATCCTTTTCTTTTCCTTCAATATTTTCTCCTAAATATCTGGAGAAATAGGTTTTGTTTTGATTTTGATTTTGCAATACTAGGAACTGAACCCAGGGCTTTCCCACTGAGTAACATCTCCAGTCCCTTTATTTATTTGTTTATTGAGACAAGGTCTAAGTGGCTAAATTGTCCAACCTGAGCTTGAACTTGTGATCTTCCTGCCTCAACCTCCAAGGGTCCTCGGTGGTATTATAGGCATGTGCCACCATCCTTAGCTAAGAAAAGCAAAACTGCTAAGAGATCAGTGAGAAATCTCACTGATCCTTCTTCATCTAGAGCACAGGGAGATGCTAAGTGTTTTCCTTCTCCCTACGGGCACCTAAAAGAGAGGGTGACTCAGGAAACAGGGGCCTAGGTGGGTGGGGTGACTCACTCTGAATGTCTGGAAAGGGGAATGTGGTTTGGTGAGAGAAGAGATTGCGCTCAGCTTCCACAGTCTATATCCTTCAAGGTTCCTGAAGGCCAAGTATGCACCAAGAGGCCCCCAAAGTAAGGATGTCAAGCAATGCTCCAGAAGATCTCTGAGCTGCTGGCTGAAAGAAGGTGAAAGTAAGGTTCATGTGCTTCTCTGTCTGTGGGGCCCACTGTGCATTAAATCCTACCCAGTGGTCCCTGGCAAAGTTGAGACTCTCAGGGAAGACCCCATCCACAGCTCAGTATCCTGGCACATGGAAAATCCAGATACCTCAAAATTTCCCTCTAGAGGACAGGCTTGATGGGATGCCTCTGAGCACGGCAACAAACCAGTATGGCTTCGTACCCACTGCTCTGGTCTTGCCTAGAAGGTCCAGATCTTCCGCAGGGAATCAATGGGCTTAATTTTGTCCTTACTGCAAAAGTAACCATAGCTCCAACTGTAATGGCCATGGATAACTTCAAATGATGGCCTGGCCAGCCTTGCAGCAACCTGAGCTATCCTAGGTAAGTGGGACAATCAAAAGGACACTTGGTGAAGGTTCTGGATACAGGTGGGTAGGAAGACAGGAGAGAGCTAGAGAAGAAAACAGGCACTCCAGCCACAACCAAAGGAAGCAGAGGCGGGAGCTTGCCATGGTTACCTTCAGCAGCAGGCCAGCCTCAGCAGTCAGGGTGTGTGTGTGTGTGTGTGTGTGTGTGTGTGTGTGTGTGTGTGTGTGTGTGTGTGTCCTATCTGTCTGTGCATTTGTGTCTATCCAAGTTTCCTCCAAGGATGGCCCACAGGCTTGAGCATCAGTTATACCCAAGAAGCTTGATGTAACCTTGAAGCTTGGCTTGGTCTGGCTCTCAGGCCCTCTAGGCCACTCCACCAGCTCTCACTTCACCCTGTTGGCAAGCTTTCTCCAGAAGACTTCTTTGAAGTTCCAACTCAGCCAGCCCCACCCAGCATGAAATCTGACACTAGGGAGTGAGCCCTCAGCCTCCCTGCTCCCCAAATCACTCCCATCAGCATGGCTTCCTACAGTCCTTGAGGCCTTGGCTCTGCACTTCTCCTCCAGGAAGACCCCACAAACCATCCTAGACCTCTAGGATCACTCTGCTCCTGCCACTCCCACCACTAAGGTGGCAAAGAGAACTAAGGGCACCCTACCTTCCTGTGTGGCACTTCACACACCTCAGTTTATGCAGGGGGGTTGTCTGTGTGTGTGTGGGTCCCTAGTGGACTGGGAGCTCCTGGAGGGCAGAGGCCTGCCTAGCACCTCTGTGCACCTCCCACAACATCAAGGACAGGGCTGGGACCTGTCAGGCTATCATAAACTGCAAATCATCTCAGCGAATAGATGAATGACAAAAAGACAGGGTCAGGAGCCATTAGATTTTCCTAAGAACCATGCCAATAAATAAATAAATAAATAAATAAATAAATAAATGTCACTGAGTGTGGTGGCACATGCCTATAATCCTAACACTCCCAAAGGTAGGAGCATGAACTTGAGTTCAAAGCCAACCTGGGCCACATAGTAAGTTCAGAACCAGCTTGAATCACAGAGTAAGGGGGCCAGCCATATAGCTCAACAGATTAAAGCAAAGCACAGGCATGGTGACCCATCTGATCAGCACCCCCAGGGCACGTGTAATCCCAGCACTTGGGAGTCTGATCTAGTAGTGAGACCCTGAACACACTGGTGGTAGTAGTAGACTGTTCCCTATGGTCTACTTGACCATCAAGCCCACATCCCCTCAAAAAAGAAAAAAACAGAAAAGAAGAAGAATTGACAGAGGCATAGAACACTGAGGAAGATAGCCTACATTTATTTAGGCCTGAGTGCTAAAGGCTAATAAATCTCTTACATGTTCTCAGATTTGGTCTTCACCCTCTATGGAGAAAAGCCTTACCCAACCCACAGGTGAGAAATTGATGTTCAGAGAGTATGGCTAATGGGTCTGGATTTGAAAGCTGGTACCACCTGCCTCCAGAGTCCATGCGCCATGCACTGTCCACTCTGCCTCTTGCCTACCCAGTCAGAGAGATGACAGCTCATGTCCTGATTTGCCCAACCCAGCAGGTATGAAGGAGGAAGGGCCGAGAGATTTGGCTTTTCCTGTCTGTGACCCAGCCAACCAAAGAGGGAGTGAGGACAAGGAGAGTCCCTCAACCAGATCCTCATGGCCAGGACTATAGGGTCCTCCTCCAGTGCCTGGTGTCTAGTTCTAGAAACCAGGACTCTGCTCCTGGCTCTGGCTACTTTGGGACAGGTTGAAGTCAGAGGCAGGAAGTCAAGGAAAAGTTCTGACATTCTTATCTCCTGTATATCCCAGGCAGCCTGCTCAGGCCTGAGTGACTGGCCATCTGATCACTCCAGGGACAGGACACTTCTGGTCCTAGCAGGAGTGAAAGACTTACATAAAGAACACACACACACACACACACACACACAGGGGACATGACCTGAGTGGCTTCTGGTGTCTGTGGCCTGAAAGGGCTGATGTAGGGTATCTGAGTTTTCTTTTTGTCCCCTTTTCCACCCTACTTGGCCTTGGGAGGGTCCTGGCACACTGGGGTATAGGTAAAACCCCTTCTGGGTTGGCTTCTCTGACTTTGACAGCTGCCTCCTGAGCCCCAGAAAGCTACTGCTGCTGTTACTACTACTACTACTACTGTTGCTGCTTGCTAGGATCTCAGAATCTCAGGATACCGCAGAGTAAGGGCTCAGGGGATCCCATGGAACACTTTCTTTCCTGGCTGGGCTGGGGAGGCTACAGGGCAATCTTTTCCCAGGAGCTGCAGGCCGAGGGAAACCAACCTAGACAGATGTGCAGCCTCAGGACAAACAGACTGGCAAATGCCCACAGGAGGGAAGGGGAAGAAACACACACACACACACACACACACACACACACACACTCACTCACTCACTCACTCACTCACTCACTCACTCACTCACTCACTCACTCACTCACAGAGTTTGGCCAGAAAAGTTTCCTGCACAAGGAAAAGTCTCCTTGCCGGCCTGCAGGATTCTCTAGGATCTGGGGAGTTTTGCCCAGGAATCCTCTAGGAAAAGCAAGAAGCAGGGCGGCAGCTTCTACTCAGCGCAGCAAAACTTCAGTCCTAAAAGTCCCCCAAACTTCCCCCTCCCTCTCTCCCTCGGTCTTTTGTTCCCCACTGCATTGCCAACCAGGCAGCTCCCGGCTTCCCACACTGGACTGTCCTCCCCCAACCCCAAACCCGAGCCGGCCCGCACCTCCTCCAGTCCGGCCGGCCTGCGCCCTGGCTTCCCTTGGGGTGGGGGCCTGGGGGCCGAGGGACGCTTACCCGCCTTGCAAGGGTCTTTGTAGTTGAGGGGCTCCGGGGCGTCTTCCTCGCCCAGATCGTAGGTATAGTCGGCCAGGTCCAGTGGCCGGCCAGGGCGCGCGAGCAGAAGCAGCAGGAGCCCCAGCAGCAGCGGGCGGGCCACGCCGGGCATGCTGGCGGGCGGCGGCTGCGACGGTCGCGCCCGAACACGGGAGCGGGCGACGGGGAAGCGGAGCCCTGGCGGCGAGGGGAGGCGCTCGGCGGCCTGCGCTGCCCCCGCGTCGATACCTCTCCCCTTCCCGGCTTCCTGTCTCCCGCCCCCAACTCGGCCACAGCTAGCACTCGCCCAGCGCCCCGCGGCTCCCTCGCCCTTCCCTGTCCCGCTCCCTTTCTCTCACGCCCGCCCTCTCGCCCGCTCCCCCAGCCCCCTTTAAGGGAAATGAGCTCGCTGGAGGGCGGGTTTTCGCCCAGCTCGGCCCCCCTCGGGGCCGGGACTGTGCTCGGCTGGGCCGGGACGCACGCCAGCCCGGGCGGGGAGGGCGCGGAGCCGCGTCGCCCGCCGGGAGGGGCTCCGGGCCGGGGAGGGGGCGCCGGCGCTGAGGTGCCCGTCCGGGCGGCCACCACTCCCGCCGGGGGCCCCCTAGCGGCTGCTGTCCCCGCGGGCGCCGACCCGAGCCGCTCTGGGCGGCGGGACACGCTGTCAGGCAGGTCGCGCCGACCCTGCCTCTCGTTCCACGGTCTGCGACTGGCGTCCCAGCCGGCGTCTCCTCGCTGCCTCCCTCGCGCTCTCCCTTCTCCCTCTGGGTGTCTCTCTGTCCTTCAGTCTCTTGCTATCTCTGTCTCTGTCCCTTCAAGCTGACAAGCCACTGGAGGGCGCCTAACACCCGTGGATGCCTCCGGGGTCCCCAGCGAGGACGCTGCCCCTTAGTGCCCCACTTGGGCGGACGGAATCCCCAGCACTCTGCTGCAGAGGGGACGTGGCAAAGCCCCTCTGCTCCTCCCCCAAAGCCCTCCCTATCCTTTTGTAAGCCCCCACCAAGAGCAAAACTGAGCAGGTGTCGGAAGACAGAAGTTTGATCCTTTGTTTTTTAATCAAGCTGCTTTATTTTTTTGTGGTAGTAGTCCCCTGACCCAGGGAAGCCACCTTTCCTCCTTCCCCACCCACCCTCTCCGCCAGCTCTCTTCCTCCAGAGTCAGCCCTTTGCTTTGGCAGGACCCTGTCTGCAAAAGCCCCTGTGCATGAGAATCTTCCTTCTTCATTGTGGCTTCCACGGACGCTGTGAAGCAAAGGAATGTTGTTTATCTGGAGAGGGAGAGGGACTGGGGAGCCATCCACGCCTGCAACAGGGGCACGAGGCGAGGCTGCGAGCCTTCCCTTCCAAGCTCCCTGGATCACCAGCACTGGGAGCTTGATTAGTTGACGCAGCAGGTGGCCCAACCCCTCCCAAGTACTGTTTGGGTGCTCTGGCAGCTGCACCTGCTCACCCTCGGATCTAGATGTAGTAGAGAGGAACCTCTCCGCACAGGGTCTGCACAGCGAGGCCCAGGAAAGCCAGATCTTCTCCCTGGAAAGCTGCAGAGCCCTCTTTGTGTCTCTCCTCTCCACTGGGCCTAGAGCCAGCTGTGGTGGGCTTGCCCTGAAAAGAGCACGGACTCTGGAGTCTGAGTTTCAACCTCCCCTGCAGCCCTTATTGTGAGACACACATCACCAGACCTCTGTGATCCTAGTGTGCCGGAATCAGAAGGAACAGGTGGGATGGGACGGTATAGCCGTTACTCAGTGTACAGAGGGCACGCACCTGACAGGCCCTGAGAAGCTGTGCTTTGCAGGTGACAAAGAGCCATCATCTGAAACACTCTGCATCCCTGGAAGGGAGACAGCTCACTCCTTTCACCTCTACACCCACCTGTAAGTTCTGGAACTTTCTAGCAAGAGCCTCAAGACTAGGCATGCTCTCTGGAGTCATCTTCATGATGTAGCAGCAGGTTCCCGGGGCAGGCTTATAGGTGGTCAGGAGCTGGGCATGGAATGCTAGAGGTCATTCTGGGAGGCCTCCCTCACCTAGTCCTCAGCCAGCTCACTAGGTTGGGTATGGAGTCACATTAGAGTCTGGATTCAGAGCCTGGGGAGCCAAAAGAACTAAGGGATGGGGGGAGATGGGTGCTATGAAGTAGCCCCACTGGGCACCTCTAGAAAGGTCCTGTTATTGGCTCCCAAGGTCAGGAGGTCCAGTACCCACCCGCTGGTAGTCATACACGACCATGCCAGTGGAGCCAATGGAGAAGGTGGCAGTGGTACCCATGTGCTCACTCAGGGCCAGGCGTTGCTGGGCTTCTGGTGCCCCGATGCTCATCTCAAGAACCTGAGGACAGAGTGGTGCCTGGCAGTCCTCTTTGCCCTCTCAGCCTTTCTGCACCTATGCCCACCCTCATCTCCATTACTGAAATGGAATTTCTTCTTTCTGGAGAGCTCTGGGAGGTGAGTAGAATCAGGTCCTGGAGGGAACAGTTGTCACATGGTGGAGCAGGGTTGCCATGCTATTCCTTCCTCTGTCTTCCCAAACTATGCAACTGAGTAGTCTCTGCCATTCCCGAGTGGTTTCCTCCTGCCCAGCCCTTCCAGCCCTCTGTGTGGCATTCTGTGCCCACTGCCCACCACATCCCAGACCTGCTCACCATCTCAGTATGCTTCTGGCTCATGTGAAGACCCATGAGCAGGGCCCCCACAATCACCACCACCACAAGGACCACTACCACGACCACGATGAGAAGGCGCTTGAGGTGCACAGGGCAGCAGGGGATGCGGAATTGGCCCCGGGGAGCTGCTGAATAGTCCTGACCAGGTGGGGCAACCAGAGAGACAAGCGTGAGGCCCATCCCACCCAACCCCACTATATGGCCTCCCCCTACCCACTGCCCACTGCCCACCCCTTCCTGCCCCTGTACAAGCTGGACACACTGCCAGCCCCTCTTAGGGCTATAGCCAGTGCTGTGGACATAGAGAAAGGCTCAGGAGATCAGAGAAGGCTTCTTAGAGGGGGCAGCCTATATTCCAACAAGCCCATAGTTGCTTATAAGTGAAGTCCTCAGTGTCTCCATCCTAACTTGGCCCAGTACACAGACACACACTCACACTCACCGGTGGGCTCTCCATCAAGACCTCTTTGCTGCCCACATCCATCTTGTAGGCTCACTCCTCTCTGCATCTTCCAGGTGTGACCAGGATCTTATATGTGTCCACAGGGAGGGAACAGAGGTGAAGGACCAGGTCTCCTGTGTGCCAGTCAAGCCACTGGCTTTGAAGCCTGTTTGTTCCTGGCTCTCCAGAGCCAAGGCCCTGATAAGCCAAACGCAAGAGCTCTTAAGGGCCCTTGGCCTTGGCACCTGAGTCCTCTTGGCCCCATCAAGAGCAAAAAGCCCAGTGAGCTGAGCAAACTTGCCCTTAGGCCACCTGCGGCTCTCACTGTGGGTGTCTTCCTGGCGCATCTGCCTTTCTTGCTGGCACCTGCCCTGCAGCTCTGTGGCTTTCTTCTTCTTCTGCCAGGCCACATCTCTCAGGCAGCCAAGGATCTGACCATCCCATTCCCAATAGAACATCCTCAAGCTTAGGGGTGGGCTCCAGGAAGAAGGCAGAGAGTTAGTGATTGTAGACATAGAGAAGGCTCAGCCAAAGGCAGAAGGGACATGCACATCAGTTGGCAAGGGGTCTACAATGAGGGGTCAGATTCCTCTTTACCTTGCCTCACCTCTCCACACACATCCCTAACCTAACCTCAGACTCCTTCTCTGTTTTTCTTTTCCAAATTCTGGAAACTCTGTCCCTGCTGGGGGGAAACTCTTACTCAAAGGTAGACGGTGTTTTATTCTTTGCTCTGGACTTGTCTGTACACCAAGGTTCTAATGGCAGATTCCTGACACTGCTTCCTTAGGCAAGGACAGCCTGGCACAAGGCTGGGTGTGGCCCCATTCTCCTTGTCCTTAGATCAGCTTACTACTCCACTGCCTTCCTGTCACCCTTCCCTTCTACACTTAAACCCTCAGATTCCAACTGTCCTCCCTCTCTCTGCCTCACCTCTTTCACCAAAGCTAGCTCTCTATGCTCTAAGTCAAATATGTGGTTTGGCTATGCCCTTCCTGGGGCTTCTTGTCACTTGCTGAGCCAGGTAGTCTATAAAGTCCCATCCCCTTTAAACATTCATCAGTGTGTGAGTCAGAGCTGCCCCCACCTCTATCTTGGCCAGATTCCCTTGTCCTTGGAGGCAGCCAGCCCTTTTTATCCCCAGGGACTGGTTCCAGCCACCACCTTCCCTACTGGACACAAAATCTACAGAGGCTCAAGTCCCTTATATAAAAGAACAGAGAATATTTACATACAACCTGCACACATCCATGCCTATGATTTGATTTATAATACCTATTACAATGTAAATGATATGTAAATAGTCATTATACTGTCTCATGTAGGGAATCCATGACAAGGAAAAATGTCTGTACTTGTTCAGTACAGACGCAATTTTTCCCCCAAATACTTTCCATGTATTTTTGGCTGAACTGGCAGATGCAAAAAACCCACGAATACAGACAGCCAGCTATACTTTAACTCTAAAATGTCACCCCAATTCCTGCCCTCAGCCCTGGGTTCCTCACACCTTTTCCCTTTTTCCCTGCCCTTTGATCACAAGCCAGCCCCACCACTCCAGCCCTGGCCAACTCCCCTCTCCCATCAGGACTCTCTCCAGCTGGAGGTCCTCAGCCTTGAGGTTGTACAACAGCCTGGCCTGAGAGCCCCTGAGAAGCTCAGGGAAGGAAATGTTTGCTCCTACCACGTTCTTTGCCCCCCTAGCTGCCCCTTTAAATATTTGCCAAAGCCTTCAGTAGAGGAAAGAGTGTCCCAGGATAAGTGGAAGAAGGGGAGGGGTGCAGGAAGGAGGGGGAGGGGAGCAAGCATCCGCCTCTCAGCTCAGCCTCAGCTGTGTGCAGGTGCCAGATGCAAAAGACAGCCCGCCTACCCGCACTGGCCCCTGCCGGCCCCCAGCTCCCTCCCCAGCTCCTGGTTGTCCTGGCAACCCTGGGATTGATGGCTGACTCATGGCACTGGATCTGAGCCAGGTGGGCAGCTGGCCAGGGGGAGAGCCAAGGAAAACCACAGGCATGGCGGGGTCCCTATGGGCATCTCAGGGGGCCGCAGGGTCCAGCTGTGGGGCTTGCACTGAACAGGTGTCATGAGTTGGGACTGCCGTGAGTGGGAGCAGGAAAGGAGTTCCATTCTCCCTCTGGCCTTCAGTCTCCCCTGAGGAGTGCAGCTCTCAAGGCTTTATGGCTGCCACTGCTCCTTTTTAAAAACTTGCTTTACTTGGGGGCTGGGAAAGGATGCTATTAAATTTCGTACATGAAGTTCAGATGCTGGCACCACCTGGCAGAGACCTTAGACTGCTCAAAAGAGGATAGAGGAAGAGACAAGCCCGCTGCATGGTCAGCCACAGACCTCCATCCACATCTTGCTCAGCCCAGTCCTCTGCTGCAGGCTTCTTGTCACTTCTAGGCCTTCCTTATGTCATTGCTTTCTGAAAGCCACCTACCCTGAAAAGCTGAGAGCCACGGCACCTGCTCCATGACCTCACCACCCCAGCCTCCAGGGCCTCCCTGCTGCACACTTACATGCCCTTTAGCACATGCGATGCTGGGGTCGGCTCTGCGTGGCTTTTGGCTGCTCCTGCTTTTCATCCTGGCTGCCTTCATGGGAAGGAAGGGAATGCGCTCTCCTGTGCTTCCAGGAGCCTGCCACAGGGCAAGGAGCATGCACACCACCCACACATAATTATATTCAGCAACAGGACTGATGCTAAACAGGCGTGGGCTCCTGCTAGGGCTATGTGGAGGTCTCAGTGCCTCACTGGCAGCTCTGGGCCCCAGAGTGAGTCATTCTGCTTTTCTGGGTTTTAGTGTGTTCCTTTGTGGCATGGAGTGACTGTCCCCGGCTCCAATGCATCTCGATGTCCAATCCTCATCATTATTAGCACTTACTCCAACCCCTATAGATCGTCTCACCAGCTAAGCAGAAGACCCCCTTCCTGCTCTCTTCCTGTTACCCTCTCTGAGAACTGTAGGTCATGGAGAGCCCCGCCGTGGCTACCCGTCCTGGGTCTCCTTTTCCTCTTCCTCAGCTGCACGGGTTGGGATGAGTTTCACTCTGCTCTTTGTGTGCCAGGCAGAGCTGTGCCAGGAACGGGTGGGGACGGTTGCCCAGCTGCCCTCCCTGGCCACTCTCCCCACCCCCACTGCTCCCCTTCTCTTGAGCTGGCAGCACAGGCAGCTGGATGGGCAAGGGCAAGTGGGCATCAATTGGCAGGGGTACCCGTGGCTGGGAAAACTGGGCTTAAGCTCAGAACAGAGCCTCGCTGCTACCAGGGGCCATGGACAATGGGGACACATCCTAAGACCAGGAGTGTCAGTTTCCTGGACTGATGAGGACACAGGAGAGCAGGTATGGACATAACAAAGCCCAGGACTGAGTTCCAGGCTCCCTTTGTCCTGTACCCATAACTCTTGGAACAGTCCTCACTGTCACTGGCCTCCAGAAATGACAAGATAGAGAGCAGCAATTCTCCAACCACTTGTCCTCAGGACCTCTTAATGCTCCTAAGAAGTATTAAATCCCCAAATAACTTTCATTTATGTAGGCTAAATTTATTGATATTTACCATATTGCTATTTACTAAAACATTTAAAAATATTTATTTATATAGACCCAGATGTGGTGGTGCACACCTATAATTCCAGCAATCTTCCTGCCTCAGCCTTTCAGAATGCTGGGATTACAGATGTACACCATCACAGACAGGTCAGAAGAAAAAAAAAGAAGGGACTCGTGATCTTGTTATATAGCATCTCAGTCCCAAGGTCCAACCCTGTGTGTGTGTGTGTGTGTGTGTGTGTGTGTATAAATGATAAACCTATTGCATGTTATAGTATAAATCACATACATCGCATACATTTAAAAATAAAAATAAGACTGAGTATGTTGGTTTGTACCTGTAATCCCAGCACTTGGGAGGCTGAAAGCAGAGAATCAATACAAGTCTGATCTGTGTAAAGAAACCCTGTAGACCCTGTACTAAATACAGAAAAATAAATAAATAAAAATTGCCAAGCATGGTATTACTCATCTACAATCCCAGCAGTTGGAGCTACGACATGAGAATGGATGTTCAAGACTAGGCTGGGCCACCTAGCAAACCCTTTCTCAAACAAACAGATGAAAATAGCTGTATTTCTCTGCCAAGACGTTAGGAAAAAGTGCCACCATTTTTACAGTTTTTGCAAATCTCTTTTACTTTCAGGCTTAGCAAAAGATCATGTAGCCTCTCAAAAACTTCCAGGGTGCTTTTGTGAGAGTGCGACAGTGGACAGGCAAACAGTGTTTTCATATTAGAAAAAGTAGTTGGACCTTGAAGGCTCTGTGAAATGTTCTCAAGCGCCCATGGTTCCCCTGGCTTGTAGTGACTGCTGTGAACTTCAGGTGGGACTTCTGGTCCTCCGGCCTCACTTTGCTTATGTGTAAAAGGGAGTTAAGGTCATTTCTCCCAAAAGGGCAGGGGATTAGCTCTGCGCATTCCAGCACACAGTGCAGAGAGTAAGCCTCTTTCTGAGGCCTCAGTTTCCTCGGTTGCAGAACAAAGCGCCAGACTGGAACACATCCAGGGCGATTCCTAGCTCCAACAGGCTGCGGCTGCACAGACTTGGTCCAGAATCCCACACATTTTAGTGCATGTCCCTTTCCAGCTCCCAGACACAAAGGCACATTCTGTTTGGTGGCCGTGGAAACAGATGGAGACAGATAGAAGCACCCTTGAGCTTCCAATCTTGCTTGCCACCTAGATGTACCTTTGTCGTTTGACACCTCACAGCCAAGAGATGCACACAGGTGCAAGGAGGCACAGCATTCGTGTGCTCTGCGCAGACAGGTGTGCTCACGTGCACAGGCGTCCCAACGCGCAGATGCATCATCTGGACGCGCGCCTACCGTGCATTCGGCTCTTCGGAGTTCCGGGACCGGACCACCAGGAGGCAGATAGATGACAGCCGGGACGCCGGCCTCCCGCCCCGCCCCCGCTCGCACCCCCGCCCGCCACCAGCGCCAGCGCTGCAGTCCGCTCTCACCCCGCCCGCCCCGGTGACCCTCGGCTGCGGCTCGAGGTTTCGCGCAGCGCTCGCGAGTCGGCTCTCAGAACGAGCAAGACAGGAAACGCGGCCGGTGCCCGGGGGCAGAAAGCCTCTGCTACACTCGGCGGGCAGGCGGCCCTGCGCTGCGGCAGCTCAGAGGTGGCATCGTGCGGGGTGGCACCGCCTGCGAGGAGCGGCGGGGCGCGGGCCTGCGGGCGACTGAAAATCAAACCTGCAGCGGCATGGCGGGGCTGCGGGCAAGGCAGGGCCCCAGGCCCGGGCTGCTGGCGCTCTCCACGCTGGGTTTCTACCTGATTCTCCAAGTCAGTGCCAAGAGGCCTCCCAAGACACCGCCCTGCCCACCCAGCTGCTCTTGCACCAGGGACACCGCCTTCTGCGTGGACTCGAAGGCGGTGCCCAGGAACCTGCCCTCTGAGGTCATCTCCCTGTGAGTGTCTGCCTGGCCTGGGGGTGACAGGAAGAGGGGAAAGAGAAGAGGACAAGAAGCCTCTGGGAGTAGATGGGAAAATGCCCTCTTCAGGACTTGGGGACCAGGAGAGCTCCTGCATCCTCCGGCTGTAGTGTCAGGCCCCAGCTGCAGGGAGCTCTGCAGTCAGGCAGCTTCAGCGGCCATGGGCAAGGAGAGCAGGGGACTGTGGCCAAGAATGAATCATCCTCAGCAGTAACATCAGTGAGACCCACTGTGTGCGGGGGTGGGGGCTGGGGGCTGGGCCCCGCAGAGGGTGACATGTGCGTGCAGAGCCACTGCCTGTGATGCTACACCAAGGGCAGCAGGAGGAGGAGGGAGGGCAGCAGGAGGAGGGGCAGCAATGCTCTGTGCCCAGTTAGGGCGGCGTTACATACAGCAGCTAGCCCCACAGCCTGGCCCTCCATGCCTCTGAGAGCAGGGTGACAGCACTTCCCCATCCCAGTGCCCTGTCCTTCAACAGCGCCAGCACCTTGTGGGTGTCTGGGTGATAACAGTGGTCCAGGTAATGGAACTTTTTCTTGGCTGAGATGGCAGGTGAGTTTGGGGACATGGTGCTCCAGAGGCAAAGGGGGAGGAGAATGGTGAAGGAGGCCAGGGAGTTTTGGAGGAGAAGGGAGGGACAAATGCAAGTGGGGGACATGACTCCCCCACAGTGTTACTCTGGTGTCCCTTGCAGGACCCTGGTGAATGCTGCCTTCTCAGAGATCCAGGACGGAGCCTTCTCCCACCTGCCCCTGCTGCAGTTCTTGTATGGACCAGGCGTTGTGGAAGGGCTGGTGGGGATTCAGAGAGAGAGATGGACGCTAGGCTAGGAGAGAGTGGGTGGGGTAGCCTTTGGAGATGACAATGTTGGTGCCTCTTTGGCTCCAATAGGCTCTTCCACAGGGCAGACAGTCTGGAGTCAGGAGG
Organism: Ctenomys sociabilis; assembly: GCA_004027165.1. Lineage (NCBI taxonomy): Eukaryota > Metazoa > Chordata > Mammalia > Rodentia > Ctenomyidae > Ctenomys > Ctenomys sociabilis. The sequence continues at coordinate 68,853 of PVKA01003761.1, read as the reverse complement.
CAGGGTAGCAGATAGCAAGAAGAGGGGGTGGGGGCTGCATGTGGGATTAGGGGGTAGAACCTGGCTTCTCAAGAGACTAAGGAAATTGGGGGGTCATCTTAGAGACAGGTAACCCCCAAGGGTCTTTTGTGGAAAAAAGCTGGGGTCTAAATGGAGGCATGGCAGGACAGCTGTCCATGTAGGGCTGGGATGAGGACAGGCAACAGGCAGAGGACAAGACACCATGTGGGCCAGGAGCCAGACAGAAGAAACACTTTTTTAGGAGAAATCAGGGGCCCTGGGAGCTTCTAGGATTGGAGCAGACTCCCTCTGGTCCTGCTGCCCTGTGGCTCAGGGGCCCTCCACTGAGGTTCCAAGGTGAAGGAGGGCAGCCAGATTCTGGGGGAGCCCAGCCAGGAGGCAGAGACTAGGGCAGCATGCACACCCTTAGGAGCTCTAATCCTGTCTTTATCTCCCCAGGTTGCTCAACTCCAACAAGTTCACGCTGATTGGAGACAACGCCTTCACGGGACTGTCCCACCTGCAGTACCTGTGTGTGGGAGGGAAAGGGCATAGACAGGAGATGGCATAGGGAAGCCAGGCCTGGGTGGTCTGAAAGGGTAGTGGCAGTCAAGGAACCGGGAGAGCCCTTGATGCCCTGACTGCCCCCGTGGCAGAGGGTCACTTCATCCACATCCCTGCCTGTACCATCCCCACCACATGGCCTGTCTCTATAGGCATGGTGTCTCTGTACTCTGTGGAAGCTGATCTCAGGCTCAGGGCTGGGACCTGGGCTAGGGTAAAGGAAACAGCTGCCTAGGGACCTAGGATCTCTAGTGGCAGCTGAGGTGAGCTCTCATTTTTTTCTAGCTTCATTGAAAACAATGACATCTGGGCTCTATCCAAGTTCACCTTCAGGGGACTCAAGTCCTTGACACACCTGTGAGTACCTCACACACGTACCCACACCGCACCCAAAGCCCATGTCTTCTTTGGCCTGTGGCTTTGGTGAATCTTCAGGGGACCTGGGGGTCTCTCTTGCAGCTCACTGGCCAACAATAACCTGCAGACACTGCCCAGAGACATCTTTCGGCCCCTGGACATCCTGAGTGACTTGTAAGGTCCAAGTTCCACCTCTTCCAGTAGAGGGCACTTTCCTGGGAGGAAGCAGTGTGGGGAGCCAGAGATGGGGTGACCAGAAGGTCTTGAAAGACTGGGATGGCCGGGCGTGGTGGCGCAGGCCTGTAATCCCAGCACTCGGGAGGCTGAGGCAGGAGGATTGTTGTGAGTTCGAGACCAGCCTGAGCTACAAAGTGAGCTTAAGACCAGCCTGAACTGCATAGTGAGACCCTGTCTCAAAAAGACAAAAAAAAAAAAAAAAAAAGAAAGAAAGACTGGGATGGTTTGGGTCTGGGGGGCTCTGAGATGATACCAAGTGAGCTATAGATGATAGCCTTCCACATTGGGGTCCCTCAAGTCACCTGTGAACCCTCCTAAAATTCAAAAAAGGAACTGTGTTTTTCCAAAATGTGCATTTTAAAACGTGTTTGACTTAAATCTACATTAAAGTCCCATAGCATAGCCAGTCACTTATTACTGATACAAGAAAATAAAGCCTCTCATTACAGGAAGTTTAGAGAGACAGGTTGTCTCTCAAACTGCACAGATAACTGTGCAGTTTGTCCTCTGCAAAAGTCACTTGGAAAGTTAAAGGAATGGCATATGTCTGTATTCCCAGCACTTTAGGAAGCTGAGGCAAGAGTTTGAGCTCAGTCTGGGTAACCTAACAACTTAATGAGACCTTATTTCAGCAGAACAAAATGCAAAATGGCTGGAGCCGTAGGTTGGTATGAAAGCCTTAGGTTCTATCCTCAGTCCCAAGGCACTGGGCCAAGGAGGCAGCAGGACTGCAACTCAGCACTCTTCTCTGGCTAAGCCTGTGCATGGGGCTGTACCTACCCCAGGGAACCTCTCTGCAAAGCTTGAGTGGGCAACTCTAAGCAGCTGTGATAAGATCTACCTTGGAAAGACTAGAGGGCGGTGGGCAGAGCAGCAAAGAGACCGCCCCTCTGTGCCCTCTGCCTGCCCTCACCCTCCAGGGACTTGCGGGGCAATGCGCTCAACTGCGACTGCAAGGTGAAGTGGCTGGTGGAGTGGCTGGCACACACCAACACCACTGTGGCCCCCATCTACTGCGCCAGCCCACCCCGCTTCCAGGAGCACAAGGTGCAGGACCTGCCGCTTCGGGAGTTTGACTGCATCACCACGGGTGGGTGGTGCCCCTCGCCCCCAAGCTGCCCACCCTCCCTTCAGTGCGATGGACTAGTGGGCAGGTCCCTGCTTCCTCAGGGCTGAATTCCACCCACCCACGCCTCTCATCTCTGCAGACTTCGTGCTGTACCAGACCCTGTCCTTCCCAGCGGTGTCGGCTGAACCCTTCCTTTACTCTAGTGACCTCTACCTGGCTCTGGCTCAGCCGGGTGCCAGTGCCTGCACCATCCTGAAGTGGGACTATGTGGAACGGCAGCTTCGAGACTACGACAGAATCCCAGGTACCTGCTCCTCACCTGGCTGCACTGGCCCTGGCCAAGGGACTGCAGTAGTTCAATTCCACTAAGTACCTGTAGGTAGAGAATGGATGAGACATGGTCTCTGCCCTTTCTTCTGCTAGGGGTAAACCATGGATAACATTCATACAAAGGTAGGTGGAAAGGTCTACCTTCCTAGGAGGAAGGTAGGAAGATGGAAACACGATGCTCTGGGCACCCGGGAAGGCTTCCTGCTGGAGTGGCTGCCCAAGTGGCCTCTTGAAGGGGAGCAGGAGGTCAGAGAGAAAGCAGGCACAGGTAACCTGTCTTGGTGGCACACACCTGCAATCTCAGCACTTGGGAGCCTGAAGCAGGAGGATCATTGTGAGTTCAAGGCCAGCTTGGGCTACACAGTTAGTACAAGACCAGCCTGCACTATATAGTGAGGCTCTGTCTCAACTACTACCATCCCCCCAAAAAAGAGGAAATAAGAGTTCAGTTTTGGATCTACTGTGGTCAGTGCTGAATTTTGAAGAATGAGGGAAAATGAGGAAAGGTATTCTAGCAGAGGGAACAGTAGGAACAAAATCAAGATGTGCAGCAGATTAGCATGAAGCGCACATGCACACAGACCACTGGCAGCCTTGACAAGTGACTTCGACCTAAGATTCAGGGGGAGCCAGCTGTGGTGTGGTAGTGTGTGACTACAATCCCAGCACTTGGGAAGCTGAGTAGATCAGAAATTCAAGCCCAGCCTGAGCAACCTATTGAGCTCCTATCTCAACATATACAACACAGAAAAGATTGAGAAACGTAGCACAGTGCAAATGTCCTGGGTTCACTCACCAACACTGCAAAGAAAGGAAAAATTGAAGTTGGGCATGGCAGGCGAGGCCCAAGAGTGATGAGGACCAGGTCACTGGTGGGGTGAAGCAGAGTGTCCATGTGGTTCAGGCTAGACAGGAAGCAGGTCTTGGGGGTGGGCCAGCAGGAGTATGTGCCATCAGCTGCAGGGATCCTGGGGCCTGGCTTGGGCAGCAGCAGCGAGGACCATCAGAGGCTAAGAAAGGACCAAACTGATAGGAAACACGTGAAATTTAAGTTGTCCATATGCATGAAAGAACTTGAAGTCTGAGGGCCGGGGAGATGGTTCAGTGGAATAAGCCCTTCCCCTGGCAAGCACAAGGACTTGAGTTCAATCCCTGGCTCTGCAAAAAAAAAAAAACAAAAAAAACTTGAAGTCTATTTAAAAATCCTTCCCACAAAGAAAACTCCAGGCACAGAGAATTTCCCGGTAATTCCATCAAACCTTTAGGGAAGAAATAACGAGGACCTTCCATAAGGTCTTCTGGAAAGTGGAAGGGAGGATTACCAGGACTGGGGCACAACAGGTCCCTCGGGGCCTGGACAGGTGATGGGGTCACACGTTGAAATAAGAGCACAGGAGGAGGAAGAGCCAGTTTGACGGTGGGTGAGGGGCTCCGTGTAGGCCAGGCTGAGTCTGAGTGCCTGGGTGAGTGTGCAGGGAAGGGGAATCTGAGCGGGGAGGAATCCTGAGGACGGACCACAGCTCAAAGAAGGGGTTCAGACAGTGACTGCTGGAGCCAGAGCACTGCAGAGCCCCTCGGGGGCAAGTGGGGTGGTGAGGAGAGTGGATGTCAGTCACCTGTGCTTTGTGGCCCAGAAGGGCTCAGGGCACCCTTGGTGGTGAGTATAGGAAAGCCTCTCCAAGGCTGTCCCCTGGGGACAGTGCTTTTCATGTATCATTGTCCAAACATTGAGATCCTCTGGGATTTCTCAGAGGATGCAACTACCGCCACCACTGCTACCACCACTGGCATTTGGCCAGGTGGGTGGCTTGGGACAAAGCCTCTCTAAGCTCCAGTTTCTTTCTATATGAATAAGACAAAATAACCATATGCCTTTTGGCATGATTAATGGAGCTCCTGTAGACACATGGTCAGTATCAATCAGTAGCTAGGGACACCTATTTTGTGTTCAAGGTCAGCTTGGGTTCAAACCCTGTGCTAAAGGGTGGAGCTATGGTGATGTAGAAATGGATGATCGCTGGTGGAGCAGTTAGACATGAATGTGCATGGGGTGCTAGGTGGATGGGCTTAGGTGAAGGTGGATTCCGGAGAGGTCTCATCCCAACCCACAGCCGGGGAGCTAATTTCCTTCTCTGATGGTCCCACCCCTCCCCACACTGCCTTCTCTCCTGGCAGCCCCCTCAGCTGTGCACTGCAAGCCCATGGTAGTGGACAGCCAGCTGTATGTGGTCGTGGCCCAGCTATTTGGTGGCTCCTACATTTACCACTGGGATCCCAACACCACGCGCTTCACCAAGCTGCAGGACATCGATCCCCAGCGCGTGCGAAAGCCCAATGACCTGGAGGCCTTCCGCATTGATGGAGACTGGTACTTTGCCGTGGCTGACAGCTCTAAGGCGGGTGCCACCAGCCTCTACCGTTGGCACCAAAATGGCTTCTACTCCCACCAGGCCCTGCATGCCTGGCACCGCGACACCGACCTCGAGTTTGTGGATGGTGAGGGCAAGCCGAGACTCATTGTCTCTAGCAGCTCCCAGGCACCAGTCATCTATCAATGGAGTCGAACGCAGAAGCAGTTTGTGGCCCAGGGAGAGGTGACTCAGGTCCCTGACGCCCAGGCCGTGAAACATTTCCGTGCTGGCCGTGACAGCTACCTGTGCCTCAGTCGCTACATCGGTGACTCCAAGATCCTGCGCTGGGAGGGCACTCGCTTCTCTGAGGTCCAGGCGCTGCCCTCCCGGGGCTCCCTGGCCCTGCAGCCCTTCCTGGTGGGTGGCCGCCGCTACCTGGCACTGGGCAGCGACTTCTCCTTCACCCAGATCTACCAGTGGGACGAAGGGCGACAGAAGTTTGTAAGGTTCCAGGAGCTGGCAGTGCAGGCCCCTCGCGCCTTCTGCTACATGCCTGCTGGGGATGCACAGCTGCTCCTGGCCCCCAGCTTTAAGGGACAGACGCTGGTATACCGACATGTGGTTGTGGATCTCAGTGCCTAGAGGAGTACTGAGGCCTCAGGGTGGCACTGGAGGCTGGGTGGGGGCTTCTGAGCAGCACCTGTGCCTGTGTGAAGTCACACGGGTCAACTGCGCACACACACACACACACACACACACACACACACACACACACAGAGTGAGCTTGGACACACACCACAGACTGTCCTGGGGGAGCCATTCCTTGTCTCTGTAATTGACACGAACTCCTATGTACGCACCAGTCCCCCGGGTGCCCTGGCCTGCCTGTGTATGTGCACCTGTCCTCACCCCACATCTGTAGACCCTCAGGGCTCCCTGCTCATGTTTAGCAGTGATGCTCTGGGCATGGAGAGGGGCATGAGCCATGGCCTCCTGTTCTCCAAGTCAGCCTTCCCACCTTCTGGCTTTTCCTGTGGGCACTGCAGGCCTTTACTTACCTGTTCATGCTCCATGCTGCAGCCCCCGCCATGGCTGTCAGCTCCCAAGGTATGTACTCTTGCTCTGCCCCTTGCGTATATACACATGGACTCTGATGGACACACAACCTCTGACTCACACACAGCTGTCCACACACTTCTGTAGGTAAAAGTCCTGCTGGGCACACATGTAGATGGTGCTGCCCGGTAGGGCTCCCCTCTGTTATCTTGCTGAAGCTCTTCCTGGAAGGACCCACAACACCTTACCTCCTTTCCTCCTTGCCATACTGTATGCCCCTCATAGCTGAGAAGGACAATGATAATGACATTGGTCAGCCTGGGAGTGCTGGCTTGCTTCTTTGCCAGCAGCAGCCTGTGGGTTCTTTCTTCTAACTGGAGTTTCCTTCTGTGATCTTAAATTCCAGATCTCTTGGGGACAAAAGGCCATCCAGATGAAAGCCTTTCTTTCTATAGCTCTGTTGCTTCCTCAAGGCAGGACCACCCCCTGGTTCACTCCACCTGTGGGATAGGGACCCTGAACTATGATCCTCTATGCTGGGTACAGGAGCCGTGTAAGCCAGGGAACCTGTGAACCCTGGATCCACCTCTGTGGGTGCCAAGAATGGGGCTTGGGTTCCACCTTTTGAGGGCCCTGGCACCCTGCCACTACCCAGGGGTCCAACCCATAGACACAGTTCTTCCATGGAACCTGAGCTGTGGTCCAGAAAGTGCTGAGGGGTGCACCCAGAGCCCAGATTTGGCTGCCCTCTGCTGGACGCTGGGAGGATCTGCTCCCTGGGGCCAAGCGAGGCCGGCAGGGCTCAGACGGTAGGGACTCCCAGTGACAGAATGCCCAAGGGAACTTGGAGGCAATGCTTCGATTCACTTGCTTCAAATAAAAAGCTCCACCCCCTCCTGCTCTCAGGTGTCATCCAAGTGTTTCATCAGGAAAAGGGCGAGGGCCAAACTCTCGTGGTACCCCGAGGCCAGCATCAGCCTGCAGACCTTCCTCTATTATCTTCCCTGAGGACTGTGCTCCCCTCTGGGCCCATTTCCTGGAGATGACACTCAGTGCTGGGCCGGTGTGACCAGTTCCCTCCGCCTGGGGCTGTGAAGCTCATGTGCTAGAGACCCACTAAGGCTGGCGTCTGTCCCTTCCCATCTGCAGCTTCCCTGGGTGGCAGATGTCCCTATTGCTACCACCCTCCACCTTAGGGAGGACCATGGAGTCCTGCATAACTTCTTGGTCCCTTTTCTCTCCATTATAATCAGCCATCATGTCTTCTTACTATTCTTTGTCCCCAGGATTTTTCAGATGGGCACATTTATTTTGTCTCTTTTTTGCTTTGTTCAAACTCACTCTCCTAACCATTCTCTCTGGTCCCTTACACACCCCTCTGCCAGCCCATTTTCCACAGTAACCTTCCTGATGCCCTCCCCTGCCCAGGGCCCACCTCAGCTCCCTGGCCCTGGACAGATCACCTCCCTCCTTAGGTCCTCATTGGCTTCAGGGCCCCTTTCAGCTGTCAATCACTGCTCACGTGTCACATGTGTGTCATGTGTTACCCTCCATGTTCCATCCTTCACGGTAGGGCAGGGTCTGGGCACTTGGAGCTCTAGGACACATCTGCAGCCTAATACTGTCCAGGTTCTGTCTGCCTTGCACAGTTGTGTGTTAGGATCACATCTTTGCTTAGTGTGAGATTTCAAGCAAGCCAGCTGATTTTCCTGAGCCTCAACTTCTGCAAAACAGAAAAGGAAAACCTACTGTTTTGGAATCTCTATTGGACCAGCTTGCTAGTGGGTGAAGGTATTATGTAGCCTATTTATGTCTTGGTTTGCTCCTCTATGCAGTGGGTATAATCAGACCTACCTGGTAGTGTTATCGACCTACCTGGTAGAGATTTCAGTGCATTCAATGTGTGCTGACACATGTAAAGTCCTTTGATGGACTGTTTGGCACCTAATTAGGAGCTTATCTGGCCTGTAGGAGAGTGTGAGACACAGGTGGCTTGCAGAGGGATGACCTTAGGAAGGTCTCTGGGTTAGGCTGACGCACTCATCCAGTCTTAGAATCTGAACCCTACAACTTACCTGTGCCTTCACATGACACTACCCTGCCCTGGCCAGGCCACACCATGGGTGACTAGTATGGGTTTCCACTTCCCTGTACCACATTCTTGTGCTCTGGGCTGAGCAGATGCCCTGAGGGGATCAACCTTATCTTGGGAAGTAAGAAGAGCACCTGGCCTGTGGGATAGTGACGCAAGTCTGCAATCTTAGCACTCAGAAGGCTGAGGAAGAGGAAGGAGGATGGAGGGAAGAGTTTGAGGTCAGCCTGAGCTATAGACTGAGTTCAAAGCTGGCCCGAACTGCATAGTGAGTCCCTGTCTCACAAAACCAAAACAAACAAAAAAATGGGAAATGGTCTTTATCCTGTGCCCAAGAGAGGTTGTCAAGGAAAGTGGATTGAGCCTCCTAAACCCACTGGCATCTGTTGCCCTCTCAGAAGGTAAACACTGTTCCCACAGCTGCTTGGTCCAGGAGCTCTGTCCACCAGTGGGAGGCAACAATCTCCACTGCACGATAAATGCTCAGCTTTCTGCTGTGGCTGCCTGGTCACCTGCCCTGGGGCTCCTCCATGTGTCCAGAGAGCTGCTTAGCAACCCAGTGTAACTGGGTGACTGTGTCAACAGCTCAGGACCAAAGGCCACAAGAGCCAGAGTCCACTTGTCCTGCCAAAGCCAGGCCGGGTGACACTTCTGAGCTGCCAGCTTCACAGCCCTCGGCACAGAGCCCTGCTCTCAGAGGCAGACTTCTCACTTCCTGTTCTTTAGATGCCCCAAGGACGGGCATTGGGACCAGGAGTCTCCATGCAAGAGGCCTTCCTAGCTGGGTGGGCTTAGAGCAGACACCAGAGCGGTCCTCCCAGCAAAAAGGGACAGAGGGTGGCTTCTGATGCTGAGATCAGGAGCTGCTCTAGCAGGCAGACAGTGAGGAGGAAGTGCAAAGAAAGGAGGCTCCCAGGAGTCCCTGGAGTAATGGACACCCCTCCCAAGTACCCCTTCTTGAACTAGCACCTCCCCATTCCATCAGTTACAAACTTTCTCCTTCCAAGGCTCCCTGAAGAACCAGGTCTGTACCTCCAGATGGGCACGGCAGCTAGGACCTTCCTGGCTTTTCTTGTTCCTCCAACACAGCATCGGGCTGAGGTGGAAGAAGGGGTGGGCAGGAAAGGCGAAGGAGACAGGAGGCCTTGGGAGAGTTTCTCCTGTGGGCCAGTTTCACCTCAGGCTCCCACACCCAGCAATACCAGTAAAATTGATGATAATAATTAAGACCATATCATCACCAAGTGTTTATCCCCCCCAAAACCTCCTTTCCCTGGCTCCCTCATTAGCTAGCCCATCCATCCCATAGGTGGTGGGCGTGAACTGCGGTTCTAATAAACAGCAGAAACTGCCTGAGTTTCGCCCCCACAAGCCCCAGGCAGCTCTCACCCTCCCCTCAGTGCAGCAAAGCAGGTCATTTCTCCCGGCTTTCAGACAGAACAACTGAGGCAGAAGCACAAGGCTCACGGAATGAAAGCCACGTGGGAAGCGTGGAGGCAGGAAAGCCTACCTTCATGTTATCTTTTTCTGCCTTCTTTTTAGTGTCCTCCCTTCCTCCCTCGCAGAGCTACATCTCAGTTCCAGGGCTCCACATTCCCTCCTACTGCTCCCAGCTGGCCTTGCTAATCCTGCACATCAGCATAAACTCAGGACCATACCACACATTCAACCATTGGCTGCACTAACACCTCTAGGTAACCTTCGGCAAGGCACAGAGAATATGTCCTACATAGAAAAAAAAAGGAGAAGGAGAAGAAGCTATGCAAAAATTAAGACCCTGCACACAGGACAAAACCACAATTATTGGTGCTATGAAGTTCCCAGGAACCCCACCTGGAGTTCCCAGGAACCCCACCTGGATTGGGGACTGAATTGCGGGCCTTCACACTGAGCTGCAGCCCCAGCTCCTTTTTAAGATTTTAAACAGGATCTCAAGAGGTCACTAAGTTGCCCAGGCTGGGCTCAAAGTTTGCTTCCTCCTGCCTCAGCCCTCCAGAGCACTGGGGCTACCAGGCTCAGTGATGGGATTTCAAGCTTCTGGTGAAGAAGGCAGGTTGAGCTGCTCGCTGCACTAGGATCTCTCAAGTCTTCATGGTCAGCCGACGCGTGTGCACCTTGGAAAATGTCCAGGCAGAAATGTACTCCTGAGATCCACTGTTGGGGGAGGACTCCACTTCCCTCTCCTCCCTCCTTTCCTCCTAGGTCAGCAGGGCCTCCTTAGGTGCTTACTGATTTCCGAGACCCAATGGTGTAGGACTAGAGCTTGCATGGGCTCGACAGGCCTGCTTCCAACTTGGGTCTGAACCTTGAGGGGGACCCCCCCACTCAAAAGTGTCCTATCCATTTGACAAAGCGGGGACAGATGAGGCCACAAGGCGGGACACTGGAATAAACCAGTGAAGGGCCGTGACAATCCGGGGTCCATATTTTCTTCGTGCTTGTCCTCCCTTCTGTTATCTTCTCCCGTTCCCTAATTTTCCTGACCAAGGAGGATACCATCGCACTCTCCAGCGACCGACGCACGCGGCGCCCCTTTAAGTGGCGGGCTCCGCACCACCCTGACCTCGCTCCGCCCTGCTGGGACCTCACTGCGCCTGCGCGTCGCGCCGGAGCGCTAGGGTTGGGTAGGACCTGGTTCCGTGCAACTTTCAAGTGAGTTGCAAACTCCGCCCCGGAGGCCGGTACCTGTGGCCTGGTAGGCTGGGAGCGCGGCGACCCTCAGGAGCAAAAGCTACAACCCACCACCCTAGTCAGAGGCCACTCAACGCCTGGTTTTCTGCTGCAGGAAGTCCGGGTCGCAGCTGCAACTGCCGAGCCGAGCACCCTCGGGAGCCGCTCCAGAGTAGGCTTCCTGCGGCCGGGCCGGGGCGTCCGGTTCTCCAGGACCCCGCGCTGTGAGATCGGGATCTGCGGGTTTGGGCTCAGCCTTCGCGTGGGAACAGCCATCCAGCCCTCGCTTCTGCCCCACCACTCAGCCCCCCTGCCCCAGCCCCCTGTGTGGCCGACCTTCGGGGCATCTTGGGGCTCTTCTCTCATTCCCAAGGCCGTCAGGATGGTGTCCTGGATGATCTGTCGCCTGGTGGTGTGAGTAGCCACTTTCAGATCCCCCCAGCTTGCACCACTGTGTCAGCCTACCCCTGGAGTGGTGGCTGGGGACGTGGGGCGGGGCTTTCTCAACATGGGCTCCTTCAACACTCACCAGAGGTAACGGACCTAGGGGCCTCGAGACAGCGAGCTAGTCCTACCCTTCCCAGTCCCACACGCAGCCACTGTTGTCCTGCAGATAGGCATGGGTCAGCCACAGCCAGGCAAAGCCAGGCACAGCAGGCAATTTATGGGTGGAGAATCCAGCTGCCTGCTTCCCACCTGGGCAGTCACATGATTCCACACTCTTGCCTCAGCCTTGTCACTTGGTCCTACCTCTCACCTTAGAGCACTCCAGCACCTGGCTCAGATATCCCCTCCGTAGTATGGCAGTGCCAGGGCTGGTCGCCCTGGGCCTGATTGCGTGCCCGTGGGAGGGCACAATCTGGGACTCTCACCCACCTCCTTGAGCGGCTGTGCAGCTGTGCTCTGGCACCACCATGTACCCATGGCCCAGCAGTGCAGGCCTGGGCAGGCTTGGGGATGTTTGTAAACACCAGGGTGGGGAGGTGGCCTCCAGGGCACTGACTCAGGCACCGCGGGTTGTGCAAGCCAAGCGGGAAAAACAGGGCAGGCACTGCCATCTCGAACCCCAGTGGTGGTGGTGGGGGCAGCCACCTGGCAGGTGAGTGCAAGGCACGGTATCTTCACACTCCCTATGTCTGCTCTCCTAGGCTGGTATTTGGCATGCTGTATCCAGCTTACGCTTCCTACAAAGCTGTGAAGGCCAAGAACATTCGTGAATATGTGAGTTCAAGAGAGTAGGCTGTCTTGAAGGGCATGGAGGAAGGGTGGGAAGACTGGGGGCTCTGGGCAGCAAGGCATATTCTGAGTGACGACAAAGGAGAGAACAGGCTTCATTCAGGCAGGTGTGGAAGAACAGAGTGCCTGCAGAAAGCCTTGTGGGTGTAGTGCACCAGAGCGGGCACAGGAATGAGTGACAGTTTCCCAGAGGTGCCTGTCCAGCCCAGCATGGGCGAATGCAGCAATGCGGCAGGACAGGCTCTCTGGAATGTCTGGGCCTGGCTGGTCAGGGGCGGGTGTTGACCCTGGAGGCTCTGAAGCTGACCTCTGCGCTCTGTGCCCCACAGGTGCGGTGGATGATGTACTGGATTGTCTTTGCAATCTTCATGGCAGCAGAGACCTTCACAGATGCCTTTCTCTCCTGGTGTGGGCACAGGGGTCGGCAGGCAGTGGGATGGGAGCAACCCTCCATGGCCCAGCTCCTTAGCTCATATTGCTCCCTATGCACTGACAGGTTCCCTTTCTATTATGAGATCAAGATGGCCTTCGTGCTGTGGCTGCTCTCACCATATACCAAGGGGGCCAGCCTGCTTTACCGAAAATTTGTCCATCCGTCCCTGTCCCGCCATGAGAAGGTACCCCAGGGGGAGGCAGAGAGGGAGACCTAGATAGGTGCGGGAAAGAATCCTGGACTCAAGGTTTAGGACAGGGGAAAACTGGCTGCTAATCCCAGGCCTACTGCTTTGTACCTGTGAGGCCTGATAGGGCCTGGCCAGGATGGTCTAATGGGTGCCTGTGAATGAACTCCAGGGCTGTGAGATGCCACCTGGAAGTTGGTTTGGGGAGGGAGAGCGCTGTAACGCCCTTCCCTTGTTGTGTGTACCTGGCAGCATCTGTGGCCACTGGGCCCTGGGTGGTGGTGGGCAGAAAAGTGTGATGACCAGTGGCTTTTCGGGGTCTGCAGAGAAAGAGGGGCTCCTGCTGTTTGCCTGACTTCTCCTCTCCTGCATCCACAGGAGATCGATGCGTACATAGTGCAGGCCAAGGAGCGCAGCTACGAGACGATGCTCACCTTCGGGAAGCGGAGCCTCAACATGGCTGCCTCAGCAGCCGTGCAGGCTGCCGCCAAGGTGCCCTGGGCCAGCCCTCCAGAGCCCTGCCCCACCCTTACCTTTGGGCTGACGAGGGAGCCAAGAGGTAGCCTAGGGATCAGCGGCAGGGGGCACACAGAGTTTCTTGCCTGACACAAGTGTGAGTGGCTTCTCACTCTTGCTCTCTTGTGGCTATAAAGGCCTGGCTGTAGCAGGCAGCCAAATTGCTCTCAGTTCTGAGTCCTTTGCCACAGATTAGCTGCAGGTCAGTCCTGAATTTCCTTGACAGGTTCCTTGGCTGAACCCTGTTCTGCAGTAGCCCCTCCCCCCAGATGACAAGGTACTCCCCTCCACAGAGCCAAGGCGCACTGGCTGGCAGGCTGCGAAGCTTCTCTATGCAAGACCTGCGCTCCATCCCTGATACCTCTGCCCCCACATACCAGGACCCCCTCTACCCAGAGGATGACGTGCCCCGCCGGAGACCACCCATCAGTGAGTGGCCGAGGGACCCACAGCCCTCCTGGGAGGAGCAGAAGGGAGGCTGGGCCTTGAGATGGTATAAATGGCCGGCCTTGCCTCCTGTGGCCTCTCTCCAGGGTATCGGTCAGGGGGCCTACAGGACAGTGACACAGAGGATGGATGCTGGTCAGATACTGAGGCAGCCCACCAGCCACCAGCCCGGCCCAGAGAAAAGCCTCTGAATCGGAGCCAGAGCCTGCGTATGGTCAAGAGGAAACCGCTGGTGCGGGAGGTCAGTGGCAGTGGTGAGGCCAGTGTGAGGGAGGCGGCTGGTCCTGGCATCTCAGCCCACAACCACACATCTCACAGTGTTCCTCTCTCCTCCCAGGGAACCTCCCGATCCCTGAAGGTTCGGACACGAAAAAAGACTATGCCCTCTGACATGGACAGCTAGGGCCTGCAGACTCAGCCCAGTCTTACCTCACACCCAAGGGCCCTGGAGGCTGTCTGCAGGGACCTCAGCTGCACATCTGGCCTGTGCACCAGCCACCTGTTTCCTGCAGGGCAGCTGCTGGGATGAACCCACAATGTACCAAAGCCTTTGGGCCCAAGGTCCTATTTATTGCCTTCCACAACTCTACCTTCCTGGGCATGGGACTAAAGCCCCCAAACCCTTGCTGATGAAATTGAAAATCCTTACAACTGTGCATTCCTTCCTGTCCTTCTAAGTACTTGACAGCCTTTTCCAAGGCTTGACGTGTGTTGTCTCAGTTGTGTGTTTTATGATGGTGAATGAGATCAGGCTTGTGAATAAGTTTTGATAAATAAATGCATAAGGATATTCTGCTTCACCCGGTGTATCTCCCCACTCCTCCCATCACACGCTGAAGATTGAAAGCCCACAGCAGGCTACTGTACAGGGCAAGGAAGACTGCAGGGGAGCATGGTTCTCAGGGAGATGACTGTTGACAAAACAGTGCAGTCAGTACTGTTCTGCTCAAGCTCTGTGGGAGCTCTGAGGACACACAGGAGAGTGAGGGGCCAGTCTAGAGGATGGTCGTAGTCTGAGAAGCTGTCAGGAATATGCCTTGATCCTCCCTGATCCTGGAAACTCACTGGGGATTTGAGTTATGCAGATACTCAGGTACAAGCCAAGGTGGCTTGCGCTCTAAGGAGTGCCCACACGGGGGCAGTAGCAGCCAGTATCTAGGCTGCCCCAGCTTCCAGGTCAAGGAGGGCGGGGCTCGGAGCCTGGCCAGAACCTCGCCCTGCCCGGGTCTGGCTGATGGCTGCTGGTTGCAGGGACGATGCAGAACTCGGGCAGGCCTCCGAGGGCCCTCCCTGCTGCCTGTGGCCACTGGTCCGAGGCCTGCCCCATCCGCAGGGCCTACCCTGCAGCTCTTTGCCTGGCCTGGCTCTGATCCTTCGACCAGCCCTCTGCTGCCATTGATGCCATTGATGTCCTCACTGGGACCAGATCCTGGGCTGCTTCCCTCTCCCACCTGCACATCTGCTCTTCCTGCTTCGTTGTAAGCAGAGAGATGGCTGAGGGCACTGGATGAGAGGAAGGGAAACAGGCTGCTACCTCAGAGGGCCCTGAGAGTGAGGATTAACTCATGGTGTGGGGATTATCTGGGTTTTATTGGGGGGAAGGCACTTAATCTGCTGGGGTGACTTATTGCCTTGTGTATGGGTGCCCAGCAGCCTATATGTGACATCGCCCACATCACCGTGTACTCTTACCTGTTAATTAAAATCTGTATTAAGCACTTACAATTACCAGATGCAAGCTGTGAGGAGCAGCAGCACTTGGCAGCTGCTGCTCTGAGCCCTGGATATACATTAATTTAATCCTTTTGACAATCTCAGGATGTGGGAATGATTATCATAATCTTCATTTATTTCACAAACAGGAAAATAGGCACAGAGAGGGCAAGTGATTTGCCCAAGGTCACATGGCTCATCAGTGGCAGAATTGGGCTTTGAACCAAGCAGTCTGGCTCCAGAGTCAATGCACTTAATCACCAAACAGTACCCGGGTAAATGAGCTGTTCCTTGCCTGGGAGGCAAGAAGGAGACGAACGTGTATGGAGCACTTGGTACATGCCTGACCTTGTGTGAGGCAGCTCGTAGAAATGAGTTCCTTGAATTCTGCCAACCAGCGCATCAGATAGGCGCTCTGCTTCACTCTGTCCAGGGCTATGGCCCTGCAGTGGGCAGGTCCCTAGAGCACTTGGTGGGGTTGGTAAAGCTTTGTGTGCTCCACCTGTGGCATAGGGAGGTCCCAGTCCTCTTCTTGTCAGCTTCACACCCCTCTGGGAAGCCCCCATGGGATGCCCTGCATCATGTCACTGTAGCTTCTCTGTAGCTCTCATCATCTCTGCCCCTACGTTTTTGCCTGGAGCAATCATATTCTCCCCAACTGCATTGTCACTTCAAAAAGAACAGATGTACTTTACTGTTGTATGCCAGCCCGGAACAAGTGGCTTAAAGGAAGTAAAATATTTTTCTAAGAGTGTGAGGAGGTTCTCCACTCCCAAGCTCAAGTAACGCATCCTCTGTGAAGCCTAAGCTTCCCCACAGCGTGATTAGAAATGTCTGGTTATCATTTGTTAATGTGTCTGTCTCCCTAGGGGTCACCTCTGTGTCCCCACCTAGGGCCTGACACCTCTGAGGCCAGAAGAGCAAATGCACTGAGCTCTTCCAGCTCCAGGGAAGAGATGGCCTTGTGCTTTGGTTTCTGTGCCCTGCATCACCTGGGCTTACCACAAAGCCCTGAAGTCACAGCGTCTCCTTAATGCAAGCTGGTGAATGGCTGACTGCGGTTGTCTGGGTTCCAAGGCATCCTGAGGCAAGAGAAGGAGTGAGGACAAGTCCAAGTTTAGGGCAGTTTTGGCTAAGTACACACATGATCCCAAGGCACAGGGCACTGGGTGTTGGCTGGGCCTGCCCCTCTGAGAGCCACTCTCTGCCCAACAGGTCCACCCTCTGGATGGGCTCCCTGGCCCACCCTCTGGATCCTTGGCTTCTAGAGGAAGGCTGGGCTGGGTCCGACCTGCCCATGGTTCCCAGCCTATGCACAACCCTATGCCAGCCTCCAAGGCAAGATCAGGGCTGTGAGGGACGTGAGGCCCCTCAGATGCACCATTCTGAAGCCTCCCCCACCCATCTGGTCTCCTTCAAGGGCTCCTCTGTTTCATTTCCTCTTCCTTCCTTGTACAGGCCATCCTTCTGTCTTATTCTTCCTTCTCCCTTTGCCCCACCTCCCTCCTGCCATCATCTGGTCCTTCTAGTGGGCTGCTCTAGCTCTGTCTGTGCTTTAGCTCCATCCATGTCACTCGGAACCTGGAACCCCTTGGTGTCCTGGTCCCCTCCCTGCTTGTGGCATCCACATCACTACACACAACTGGCCCATGGCTGTATTTTTAGCTATTGCACTCAGCAGCAGGACCACGAGCCTCTAGGTCAGCACTAGCCTGGCCCAGGCAGAGCTGGGGATGCCTGGTGGACGCTCTCTACCCCCACCCAAACTTGAGGGTGTTGAGAGGGCTAGTATCTAGGCCCTTGCCCTGTGCCCCTCCCACCATCAGAAAACGGGTCTGATGGCAATCTAGGGCTAGAGGATGCCTCCTGCTGCCAGGGGAAGTCCTGGGGGCCCAGAGCCAACTCTGCTGGGCACAGGGTCCTGAGTGTGGGGCAGATGGAGGTTATACTGCTGGGAGGGGAGATTGGAGGAAGGCAGGCTCCAGAAGAGGAATTAGGTCAAGGATGTGGGTGGGTGGGCAAGAGGGGAGGGTGGCATCTGCCACTGAGCTTCCTCCTGGCCCCAGAAGCATCTCTACACTTCCCTTCCCCTCCCCTCCCCTCATGTCCTAGGAGAATTCTCAGGGCATTCCCCTCCCCCATGCCCCCCACCCCAGACACTGCCATAGGGTGGGGGTGGGGTGGGGGGAGGCCAGCCTCAGCTGTCTGGAGGATGGAGGGGCTGGGAAGCAGGGCTAGGTGCCCAGACGGCCGCGTGTGTGGGAGGGGATGTCCTCAGATGCCCTCCACCCGGCAGTCCCCGCTCTGACGTGGGTGCCCCCCCTCTCCCCGCCCGGATTAGTGGCAGCTTGGCCTGACTCTCCGGGGCTTTTTCCCCCGCCCTGCCTGCTGCCCACCCTGGGCAGGGGGCTGCTCCACGAGGGGGCATTGTGCTCGCCCAGGTAAGGGGCTCTGGGGCTGGGAGAGAGCAGCTGGCTGTCAGGGCTGCTGTGCTGTCAGCAAGAGTGTATGTCAGTTGGTGTGAGTGTGTGTGTGTGTGTGTGTGTGAGCGTGTGAGTGGACCAGGGGTCGGCACAGCTGAGGCCAGGCCCACACGTGTCTGGGAGTGCCCACCAGCTTGCCATGGTCCCTAGGTCTGGCTTTGTGTCTATGCGCTGGGTTGCTTTCCTTTTGTGTTTGTGTCTTTTGTGTGTCCTCAGCTCTGCTCCATCCTCAGGCACAGAACAGTCATAACAAGGGCTCTGGCCTGTGACATGGTCTCAGAGGTGGGATGAGGGGTCAGGGTGGGATAGAGAAGGGGTCCTCTCCCCTATTCAGACTCCCGCCAGCCCCTGAACATTCCCGGAACCTGTCCCCAGAGCCTGGTCCAGACCACAGACTGTGATTTGACAAGGCTGACACAGCAGCTAGGGGTAAAGGGGATCTGTCCCACTCCCCTGGGGCCAGTCCCCATCTCCTTGGGGATGACAGCAATAGGCCCTCCAGACACTGGACAGCCCAAGTTCACATTCTGGCCTCTTGCAGGCCCCATGCCACAGGACTCTGCCCTGGACTATTCCCCCGAGCCTGGGCTGCTGAGCAGACAGGCCAGAGGCCAGAGCCCAGGGACCACAGCTCACTGTCTTATTATGGAGAGTTTTGG
The DNA here is from genome assembly GCA_004027165.1 of Ctenomys sociabilis. Taxonomy (NCBI): domain Eukaryota; kingdom Metazoa; phylum Chordata; class Mammalia; order Rodentia; family Ctenomyidae; genus Ctenomys; species Ctenomys sociabilis. Next base: position 50,453 of record PVKA01003761.1, on the reverse strand, counting down.
AAGCTGGGGCCTCCAGGCCCTATTGGACCCTCCCAAGTTCTCTTCCCTGGCTCTCTCAGGTCCAACCACCCCCAGGGGATCTGGGGAAGGGAGTGTGAATAGCTCAGCCATGTAAACAACCCCTACCAGCCTGTGCTGCCACAGAATGTACTCTGGGGGCGGCCAGGGGCTGGGGGATATGTGCCAACGTGGTTCAAGTAGTGCTTAGTGCCAGCCTTGCTGGCCTTTATCCCTGGGGTTCAAGAGGACCCCTCCTCTTTCCTGCTATGTGTAAAGGCTCCCTGCCTTTGCTTTGGTGTCTAGGGCAGAGGCTTCTGGCCCAGCTGGGCTCCCCAGTTCCCCCTCTATAAGGATGGTCGTGTGACTTAGGAGCAGGCTAGAGATTCCAGAACTCCTCTCTGGGACAGGGAAGTGGGAAGAGGTCACTTCTGTTTGGGGCAGGGAGGCAGGAGAGCGGAGGGGCAGGAGATGGGTGCCTGTGGGGATGGGAAGTGCCCGTTGGGCGTGTGGGTTTCTGTGTGTGTCTGAATCTGTCTGTGTGTGTTTGAATCTGTCTGTTTGTGTCTGCGCTCTGGAACCACCCCCGCAGAGGAGCCCTGATGCTTCCTCTGGTGGAAGGTGTCCTGTTTGCCCATTTCCTCTCCTACTCTCAATTCCTTCCCGGGGTCCATTCCTGTAGGCTCCTCTCTAGCACCTGGCCATGGAACATGGGGAACCCCTGAGGGTGGGGAGACCCTCAGAACCAGAAGTGGGAGCTCAGGGTGGAGCTCCTCTGAGCCCATCATCTCTGGATACTTGGTGAAAGCCAGGCCCACAGACTGGGGCAGACTGTCCCAGACTCCTAAGCACAACACTTAGTGACATTGGGCCTTAGGACAAATCTGGGAGGGGACTTGGGTAGGAGACTATGAACAACAGTTTGGCCAGGTGAGGATGAGGCAGGGTGAGGCAGGGCAGACAGCAGACAGCCGGGTGTAGCCATGAGCCTCCTCTGGCGAGGACCAGGAAAGAGTGGTCCAGCCAAGCAAGGCTAGGCTGGCGCGGGTCACAACGCCCATCACTGACCCGTGAGAACCCGACTGCCCCTGCCAGCTGCGGCACTGTCCCCTCCCAGCCTCTGTGCCCTAGCACCCCTGGGGGGCACTCCGCCCCAAGGTGGCCTGGTCCGGCCCCTCCCGCCCTTTGCTCCAGTTCCCGGGCTTGGCACCTATAGTGGGGGTGCTGCCCGCCTGCCAGGCTCCGGGGCCGGGCCCACGGGAGGGTGGGGCGGCTGGGAAGCTGGCACGCTGCCCTGGGGGAGCCTCTCCCGGCAGGCGCCCGGGTGCCGCGGGGAGGAGGGGTGAACAAAGGGCTCATTCTCCCCTTGCGCAGCCGGTGGCATCGCCGGGGCGTTGGCGGAAGCCCCCGGGGCTCAGGAGGGGGCAGGCCCAGGCGGGGCCGCCAAATCACGGGCTCCTGTTTCCCGCAGGGTGCTGGAGGAGGAAACCGGCGGGGCAGCTTCACCACTCTCAGTTGCGCATCTGGCGATGGCGATCGGAGGTCCTGCTGCGCTTTCCGCTGCGCTCTCCCTGCATTAGCTGCGTCGCGCGGTGCTGCGCCCTAGCCGGTGTCTCTTTTGGGTCGCGGGATCGGCCCCCCTTTCCAGGCTCGTCCCCCTTCCCCGGCCCCTCTGCCTTTCCCCCCACTCAGCCGTCTCCTACCCGGGGCGCCTGTTCCCCCCGGCCCGGCTCCTTTCTCTCCGGGGACACCCGCTCCCCAGCCCCGGTCCGGCCCTCCCTAAAGCGCAGCACGGAGTCTCGGCGTCCCATGGCGCAACCCACGGCCTCGGCCCAGAAGCTGGTGCGGCCGATCCGCGCCGTGTGCCGCATCCTGCAGATCCCGGAGTCCGACCCCTCCAACCTGCGATCTTAGAGTGCCCCCGTCGCCTGGGGGGGGGGAAGAGAGCGCGAACGCGCTGAGTGGAGAACGCGACGACCCTGCGTCCTTGTTCGCCCGCCGGCCGGGAGGCCCTGAGCCGGCCCATGGGGAGCGAGTGCCCGGCGCCCGCCAGCACGACTGCCGCCGCCCACGTCGCGCCCGGCCCGTGAAGCCCAGGTAATCACCGAGAGGGGCTCCTCGGGGATTTTGGAGGAAGTGGGTCCCCGCTCTTCTGTGAACCCGACCGCTCGTCCCAACATCCAGAAGTTGGGATCCCCTAACAGGTTACAGAATGCGTGAGACCTGCAAGCCCAGAAAGTCCGGTCACGCTCTCCCGCAGCTCCCACTTCACTCTCCTAGGGCTTAGTCGGGTAGCTGAGGGCACCGCACCTAGAAAGCTCTGATGCTCTTGTACCACCTGTCATCCCGGTCCCTCGACACGCATTCACGTTCAATTTTCCCTCCTTTGCCTCTGTCTGGGACCTAGCCCGATTTCCCCGCCTCCTTCCCTCCCTGCGCGAGGCTGCAGTTACCCTTTTCTTCCTGGCGCTGGCTGTTCACCTATCCCTGAAGAAGCCTCTTAGTTAATGCCCTCTTGTGTGCTGGCCCACCCCTCGTCTTCTTGGGAAGCACCAGGATTCTGGCCCCCAGCACCATTTCTTGGCTGGAGAAGCCAAGAAACTAGGGTCTGGGAAGAGGAAGAGGCAGGGCGGCCCAGGTGTGGGGAGACAGCAGCCAGCAGCCCTGGCTGGGTGCCCTCTTGGTGACAGTGAGGATGGTGACTCCAGCCTGCCTGGCCTGCATTCCCGGCCCTGCAAGCCTAGGGCTGGAGGCTGGGTCCAGAAAGCAGCATCCCTGACACAGACTGCGGTTTGTCCTGAGACCCAAGCTGTAGTACTTAACACCATGGGAGGCTGAGGCTTGAGGATGGCAGACTGGTCCAAAGTCCCCCAGCCGGAGGCTGAGTCAGGGCCTCCCACTTTGTCCTCCTCCCCAGCTGGTGACCAGGTTTCTGGCTTGATGAGGCCAGGACACATCACCCTAAAAGTGATAGCCTTTGCTGAATTCCACCCCCCTAAATTCAGGTGGGGACCAGAACTTAAGGATCCCAGGCAGAGTCCTCTAGACACACACGGTAGTCAGCTTGGTGCCTTGCTGTGGACGGAGCACTTGCCTCAACTGGTTTGAACCACTTTGGTGCTGCGAGGGTGGTGCCCATTCTGTGCCAGCAATATGGTGCTTGGGTCACATGCTCAGGGAGCTCATGCTCTGATGGTTATGCTTCAGGGATCCCCCTGGGAGAGCCCGATGAGGGCAGGAGAGGGATGGCAAGTACGCCCAGCTTCCTGAAGGACACCCCAGCCTGGGAGAAGACGGTCCTTGAGAATGGCATCGTGGGACAGGAGCCGGGCACTCAACCAAGGGATGGCCTGCGTCACGGGTCACTGTGCCTAGGAGAGCCAGCCCCCTTCTGGAGGGGTGTCCTGAGCACCCCAGACTCCTGGCTTCCTCCTGGCTTCCCCCAGGGACCCAAAGACACGCTCCCACTGGTGGAGGGTGAGGGCCCCCAGAATGGGGAGAGGAAGGCCAGCTGGCTGGGCAGCAAGGATGGACTGCGCTGGAAGGAGGCAATGCTGGCCCACCCGCAGGCCTTCTGTGGGCCAGTGTGTCCACCTCACTATGGCCCCCTCATTCCTGAGCATGGTGGTGGGCAGCCCAACAGTGACCTTGTGGCTTTTAGGCCCTTACACTGCCCTTTTCTGCTGGAGACCAAGATCCTGGAGCGAGCTCCCTTCTGGGTGCCCACCTGCTTGCCACCCTATCTAGTGTCCAGCCTGCCCCCAGAGCGTCCATGTGACTGGCCACTGGCCCCACACCCTTGGATGTACCCTGCGGGTCAGCACAAAGCGCCCTCTGCCTTCAGCCTGGGCAGCAAGGTGAGTGGCAGAGCAGAGAGGGCTCCTGGGGCTCAACCATACAAGGCAGCCTAGTGGCTCCCCCAGGGCAGTACTACTCTGCCCTTCCATTCAGACGAAAAGGCAAGGCAGTGCCTACCTGGTACTCAGGTAGGCAGCTCAGAGCTGTCCCAGGCCCTGAAGTCATTCTGAACAGCCAGACTGCAGAGCAGCTCCATCCCTCTCTATCCCTTCCCTGCCCCCAGCCTTTATAGCTCTCAACTCCTGTGCCATTCACCCAAGCCAAGGTCTAGAAGCTCTTCCTTTGGCGTGTGCAGCCTTGTCCTAGGGCAGAGGACAGACAGGCAAACAAGACCTCTCTGTCTGGAAGTGGGATGTGCAGGTGACCTCATGCCCTGCATCTTGGGCTCCTCCCCCACAGGCAACCTGCACGCCCAGTTTGAGATTTTAAAATATTTAAAAACTAGTATGGTGCTGGGCAGGGTGCACACCCCTATCATCTCAGCATTCTGGGAGGCTGAGGCAGGAGCAAGTTCAAGGCCATTCTAGGCAACATGTAGGAATGAAAATTAAAAAACAAAATATAACAAAGCCAGTATGGGTTAGGCCACTAAACAATCCAAATGTTTCCCAAATATCCTTTGACTGTGCCAGGTATTAACCCCTTAGCAACTCTATTGTGAAGTCCATATATTAAGGGGTATGATCTAGAGGAACCTGGAGAAATGAGGAGCCCCCGGGGACACTCAGGTGCTACCGTTTATCACCCAGTCTGAGTTTCTCAGTGGTCCTGGTTTTGCAGCAGCAGTGTCTTATCGATGTTAATATCAGTTCTGCCTGTCTTTAAGCACTGGGAACCAAAGCCAGCACCCACTTAACCCTTTCTCCTCTCCTAGGGCTTTTACCACAAGGATCCGAGCACACCCAGGCTGGCAAAGGAGCCCTCTTTAGCAGTGCTGGAATCTGGATTGTTGGGCTCAGCCCCTGGTGGGCTTCTGCAGCGAGCCCAAGAGGCAGAAGGCCCCTCATTCCACCTGAGGGAGGGCAATCCGGCAGTTGGCAGGCCAAAGAATCTTTGCTCACTTTTCCTGGGACATCCAGACAATGTCCCCCGGGCCCCCTGGCCCACCTGTCCTCCTGGCCTGGTCCACACTCTTGGCAATGTCTGGACTGTGCCAGGCAGTGGCAGTCTGGGATATCAGCTAGGGCCGCCTGTCACACCACGGTGCCCCTCTCCTGGGCCCTCTACCACCCAGGGTGGCTGTTGTTCATCCCACCCACCAGCTCAAGAGGGAGATGTTGGTCCTTGTGGAAAGTGCCAGGAGGGTCCAGAGGGGATTGCCAGTGGGCCTGCTGAGTCTGGGGAGGAAGTGAGCAAGGCTGTGGGTCCCAGGGCCTGTCCCCCGAGCCACCACACCAAACTGAAGAAGACATGGCTCACACGGCACTCAGAGCAATTTGGGTGTCCAAGGGGCTGGCCTGGGGATGAGGAGAGCTCAGCTGTCCAGCTCCAGGCCGTCAAGAGGGCAGGCAGCCCTGAAGTCCAGGGAGCCGTGGGTGGCCCAGCTCTCAAGCGACCACCGGACCCTTTCCCAGGCACCACGGGCCAGGGAGCCAGGGGTTGGCAGGAGGTGCTGGATGCATCAGTAGGGAGCAAGGCAGAGACAGAACAGCACGATGTGCAGAGAGGTAAAGGGCTCAGAGGGCTGCAGGGAGGGGGGCATGGAACTGGGGCTCTGCCGGGGAGGGGACTGTAGGCCCTTTAGGAGCCGATCACACCCAGATGCCTCATTTCCTGCCTGAATCCCAGTGGTTCTCCGGTGCCTCAGCATTTGCAGCCATAGCCTTCCAGCACATGGCTTGCATCTCTCTCTGTCACTGCCAAGCCATGGTGCTTTGGTGGCAGTGCAGTGAATGATCTGGGTCCAGAGCCCAGGCCCTCGAATCAGGGTACGTGCTTCTGACTGCCGATCAGTAGCCGTGTGGGCTTGGGTGTTTCTTCACCTCTCCACGCCTCAGTTCACCTGTCAAATGGACATAAAGACGGCGCCTACCTCATGAAGACTGCACCAAGATCCATCAGGGCTCTGAAAACTCTGTGGTGCTTGTAGACATTCAGTACATGTTCACTGCTCTGATTTTTTTGTGCCATAAATCTGGCTTGGGAATTTTTGTCTCTGGAAGGACCCTCTATCTTGCTTCTCTGGGTCAACTGGATCACCAAGGTTGTTCGGATTATTAAGATTGTGGCTACGTCCTGGAGTCTTCTGCCACTTCACTGAGGGTTCCACACTGCCAGCATCAGCTTGCCTGCCTGGCTCTGGGTTTACTTCCTTTCCCAGAGTTCTGTGCCGCTGATCCTGGACCTCATACACCATCCCCATGGTGTCTTCCAATGCCCCTGGAGCTGGCGTTTGTCTGTCTATACCAGGCCTCACCGTGGTCTGGACTAGGAATTGTTGACCCCCTCGCCTTCTTGGGTTACTGCACCTGTGGCCTGTGTTGAAAGTGGCCTTCTCACTTTCCAGCATGCTCTGCCCATCTGTGTGTGTCTCGTTTTGTCATCCAGCCAGTGGTGTTACTAAGCGCTCAGTGGAGCTATGCAAAGTCTACAACTGTTGGATCCTGCACTTGTATCGGGACCATCGCCCCAGCTTCCCAAAGCCTTGGACAACCCCTTCCCTGGGCATCATTCTGTTCCAGGACAGTCCCAAGCCATTACTCAGCATGTGTACAAACTTTCTAGTTACCCAGGGTCCTCTCTCTGGTTCCCATGATGCTTCACAGGCTGGGACGAGGGGCTGGCCTGGCTGTGCGTGGACTGGGTGGATGCCAAGTCTGGGTTGGCAGGAGCCTTGAAAGCCAGACTCCTGACTGGTTGCATTGTTCCCCTAGGACCCCGAGGTGGCAGGGCCAGCCTCCAGGACCCCAGACCTCAGGGTACACCCGGCCTGACTCTTCCAGCAGTCATCACTCAATGCCAAAGCTGTGCCCAGGCAGCTGGAGAGGTGGAAGCACTAGCCTGCCACTCCCAGGAAGCACAGAGGTAAGTATGGTATGGGCTCTGGAACCCAGAATCCTCTCCCTCCCAGGGAAGGCCTTCCTCATGTTCCTTTGCCTATCTACAGACCTTCTCTGGGTGCTGAGCCACAGCAGGAAGACTCTGAGGAGGGCGGAGGGTCTGGCTCAGACCTGCTCAGCATGGGCCTCGCCAAGCACCTGCTGAATGGTTTGGGGGACCGCCTATGCCGCTTGCTGCGCAGGGAGCGGGAGGTCCTGGCCTGGGCACAACGTGAAGGTGAGCCTGACCTCCCTCCTGTGCCTGCACAGAGCCAACCAGCCCTCTCCGCCCGCCAACCTGCAGGTTCCCAGGCCTGCCATGACCTCAGAGGAGCTCCCGCCCTGTCCTGTCCTTATGCCTGACTTGGGCTCTTAGTCAGTGCTGAGGTTTCTGGCCTGGGTGGGGCAGGGGCAGGATGCTGGGACGTGTAAAACCTGGTCTAACCCAGTGCTCTGAGAGCGTCAGGCTTGTGGGGAAAAGAGGGCTGACACAAGTGTCTGTGAGAGCCCTTGGAGGTGGTGGGTGGGTTCCAGAGGGCCTGAGGGCCAGGGAAGGCTGGCTGAGGTGGATCATGGACTTGGGAGGCCTCTGGCAGTCTCTCATAGTAACCAGAGAAGTCGTCATAGGCAGAGAAACCCTGGCCTGGCTGCCTGTCACTCCCTGGGTGATGGCTAGCGGCTGGTCTTTCCCAACAATGCCAGTCCCCTAGTCTTTTCAGGGGCTTCTATGGGCTCTAGCCACCCCCATCCTGGATTCCCGGTACACACACCACCATCCCTTATTTCCCGGATTACCGGAGCTTGTCAGGCCCCTAGGGCCTTGGCACTGGCTGTGCCCTCGATCTGGAATGCCCTGCTCCTCCCTTCCTACCTGGTATATGAAAACTTACTCATCTTTGGGTCCACTTCTGAAGCTGTCCCACCATTCAAATGCTCTCATGGTGGGTCTGTACATCTGGGACTGAAATACTGTGGGTCATCTGTACCCACCTGGAGCCTGATCAGGTGTCTCAGGGACAGCCTCGTCTGAAACTGGGCTCCTAATACAAGCTACTCCTTTGCATAAGGGCAGCGGCGGCCCAGGGAGGTATTTTTCCTCTACTACACAGAGTCCCCTAAGGAACAGGCCCCCTAAGTACTGGCATGCCTTTGCATTCTGGTGGGGCTTGGGAGGGAGGTAGACAAGGAATGTGCTGGAAGTGGCATGGAATTGTACTTCACATTCAGTGAGGCAGTGTCTAGGCTAGGGGAAGGCAGGCAGGGTGGGGTCTCAGGGGCTTGCTGGACAGGTGGCCTCCAGGGGGAAGCCTGCATGTGGCTGCTGAGTACCCAGAGGGGAAGGACCCATGTCTGTCCTTGTCTCCCTTTCCTGCTAGTGCTCAGTAGAAACTTCTTGCTTCTCACCTCTCTTGCTGTTGGCTGAGCTCCTCAAAGGGCCACTGCCTTCAGCCCTATGACCCTATTCTTCCTGTATTCAGCAGGCCAGGGGCCAGCCGTGACAGAGGACAGCCCGGGAACCCCACGTTGCTGTAGCTGCTGCCACCACGGACTTTTCAACACCCACTGGAGATGTCCTCGCTGCAGCCACAGGCTGTGTGTGGCCTGTGGGCGTGTGGCCGGTGCGGGGAGGGCCAGGGAGAAGGCAGGTAGGAACCAGGGAAGAAGGGAGGCCGCAGCAGGACTGCTTGCTCCAGGCATGTGCCAAGTGGGGGCCACCTCTCCCCAGCCCAGCCAAGCTCCCACCTTAGCTGCCACTGCCCACTGCCCCTTAGAGCAGACCTTTCCCTCTCCCCAGATCAGAGGGCCTCGCCTGTGTCCTTGTCCACCCTTAACAGAAGTCTCGAGCCTCCTCTATGCCTCCCACTTTGCTCAGCTTGCACCTTTTAAAACCTGTTGTAACGTGCTGAGGTGGGTATTATTGCCTCCCTTTCCAGATGGGAAAAACCCAGAGAGGTTAAGGAACTTGTGCAAGTCACAGAGCTAGTCAATGTTGCAGCCAGGACTCAGACTCATCTTCTGGTTCTGTCCCGTTCTTGCCATCCTTCTCAGCTTTCTCCCCTTTGACTCCCCTCAACCACTTGAGGTCTTAAAGTGTCCCATGTCCCAATGGTCATGGCCAAAAAACATTCCCAGAATCAGAACACTGTGCCACATAACTGACTACCTTAGGATCTTAAAAAACATCCAAGCATGTGAAATCTCTGTGTGCTGCAGGGTCCTATATCCATATGTACCCAAGTTGCTCAGGAAACAGAAACTTGATGAAGGATTTTGTACTAGGGACTAAACACAAGGCTTTCATATTGAGTGATATCCCTCACTCTTTATTATTATTGTTATTATTATTATTATTATTATTATTTTAAGGCAGAACTTTGCTAAATTGTTCAGTTGCTCAGGCTTGTCTCAAACTGTCGTCTTCCTGCCTCAGCCTCCCAGGGTGTTGAGAATATAGGCACGTGTCACCACATCCAGCCTGGTGGCTTGTTGAGTTCTGATTCAAATATTGTGTCCTGGGCCTTCTGTCCTGACCTTAACCTGTGGTTACTGTGCTTTCTTGATCTGCAGCTTCTCCCTCCCACCCTGCAGGCTCTCAGGAGCAGTCCCTGGAGGAGTGTGCCCAGGAGGCTGGGCACACTGCCTGCTCCCTGGTGCTGACCCAGTTTGTCTCCAGCCAGGGTGAGCCAGCAGGAGGGGTGGGGCGTGCAGTGGGTGGGTCCTGAGAGAGACCAGCTTCCTGTCTGGTTCTGCCTGACCCTGGTGCTGCACCCTTCCCCCTTAGAGAAGGCAAATGTCTGGGCTGTGTGCATCACCACGCTCCGTCTTTCTCTCCATCCCAGCTTTGGCAGAACTGAGCACTGCAATGCACCAGGTCTGGGCCAAGTTTGACATTCGGGGGCACTGCCTGTGCCAGGCTGATGCCCGGGTGTGGGCCCCTGGAGCTGGGGGACAGCAGGTAAGAAATAGAGGGTGGCCCAGGTGGCTAGGCCTAGTGGGTGGGTCCCAGGATGGATCAGGTGCCTGTAAATGACTGACCTTGTTTGCAAGGGGTTTGGATGAATGAAGAGGGACACGGAGCCGAGGGAATGGGGTCATGTCCTCCCTGCTCCTGGGAATTAGGACCCTTAAAGCCCACAGTGGTACTTGGCCTCTCCTGGCCACACCCCTACCAGAAGTCCTGGCGCTCTCTGCACCTGGAGACCCAGCCCCTTCTGTACATCTTCTAGCACAGCACTCGCCCCGCCCACTCAAGACACTCGAGGGCATGGTGCGAGCCCAGCTGTGGGCTCTTTTGGCCTCCATCCACTTGCTATGTAGCCCAGCACCCAATGCACAGTGCAGGTGCTCGGTATGCATTGTGCAAGGTTGTTTATGAAGTTCATGTTTTTATGATGAAAGTCACCCATTTAAGAAATACTTCATTAAAAGCCAGGCATTGTAGTGCATGTCTATAAGCCCACACTCTGGAGGCTGAGGCAGGAGGGTCTTGCAAATTCAAGACCAGCTTGGGCTACAAAGTGAACTCAATGCCAGCCTGAACTGCATAGTGAAACCCTGTCTCAAAAAGACAAAAAAAGAAAGAAAGAAGACAAAAGAAAATGAAACACTTCATTAACCAGGCACACAACTGTAATCCCAGGTCTCTGGAAGCTGAGGCAGGAAGATTGCCTCAATTTGAGGTCATCCTGCAATACATAGTAAGTCCCAGTTCAGCACTACATAGTTTTAAGTCCTATCTCCAAAAACAAAAGAAAAAGCCCATTAAATCCACTCAATGTAGCAAATATACGCAGATGCCACATATGAAAATTTAGAAAACAGATAAGTATAAGAAAGAAAAAGATGGCTCAGTGGAATAAGTGCTTTCATGGCAAGAGCAAGGGCCTGAGTTCAATCCCTGGTTCCACAAAAAAAAAAAAAAAAAAGGGTTTCTTGCGCCATCACGATCCATGACATACCTTTCAGCAGTCATTTATGCTACATTTATTTACATCTTTTTGGTATGTGTTTCACCAATCAACAAAATGTGTGCACTTCCTTCCTCCTAACATTATATGCATAACACTGTCTCTGTACACACTATTTGAAGCCCTGCCTGTGTCCTGCATGAATTCTTACAGAGTGAATTATGTCTATCACATCATTTTTTAAATCTCTGGCTTGATTTGGGGTTGCTGGGCGGGTTTAGCAGAAGGAGCCAACAAAGAAAACTCCACCAACTCCACAACCTTCATGCAATGGGGATTCCAACAGGACCAAGGACATCAAAGAGGGTGAGGGGCTTCCTGCGCTTCTTGGATGGCCTGCTGAGGGCTGGGCTGGAGGGTGAGGTGGGGGGGCAGCTGCAAGAGTCTCTGAGAGTGACTTAGATTGCTTTGGCAAACATCTGCTACCCTTGGCCACCTATCTCCCTCACTACCCTGGGACCCACCCTCTGCACACCCTCTCCAGAGTCTGTCCTCTTCAGAGGTTTCAAAGCTGCCTTCTCCAGCCATGCTTTTGGGAAGAGAGAGCCCCAGAGCTCAGCAAAAGGAGGGGTGGGAGAGGAGGGGATGCTGGGAAGGCAGAACAATCAGCCATCAAATGAGGGGAGCCATCTCTCAAGGGTAAACTGAGGACAGCAGGGAAGTCCTTCACCTTGTTCCTCCCTGACTGCAGAGACCCCAGACTCTACTGAGACCACAGCAGAGGACCGAGCCAGCCGAGGGTCCCTGCCTTGTCCCTCTCTCTGTGAACTGCTGGCCTCTACTGCTGTCAAACTCTGCCTGGGACATGAGCGCATCCATATGGCCTTTGCTCCCGTGACGCCCGCCCTGCCCAGCGTGAGCCAGGGCTTTGAGAGGGCTGGGAGGCCGGGGTGCTGAGCTTGGTCAGCCCCGTCTGTGGGCCTGATGGGTCCTGATCCTCTAGTCTCTCCCTCCTGCAGGATGACCGCATCACCAACATCCTGGACAGCATCATCGCGCAGGTGGTAGAGCGGAAGATCCAGGAGAAGGCCCTGGGGCCTGGTCTGCGGGCTGGGCCAGGCCTTCGCAAGGGCCTCGGTCTGTCCCTGTCTCCAGTGCGACCCCGGCTGCCTCCTCCTGGGGCTTTGCTATGGCTGCAGGAGCCCAGGCCCCGGCGCTGCTTCCACCTGTTCCAGGAGCACTGGCGGCAGGGCCAGGTGAGCCAGCCTCCTCTTCCCCCTGGGGTGTGGGTCCGAGCATCTGGAGCGGCCCCAGCAGCCCCTCAACTCTCTCCCTTCACTCCCCTGTGTCCCCCCTGTCTCCCCACCACAGCCTGTGTTGGTGTCAGGGATCCAGAGGACACTGCAAGGTGGTCTGTGGGGAGTGGAAGCTCTCAGGGCGCTTGGAGGCCAGGTGCAGGCTCTCACAGCCCTCGGGCCCCCACAGCCCACAGTCCTGGATCATGCAGCATTCTGGGAGGGATTCTCCCGGCTTGAGAGTAAGTATCTATCCCTGATGGACTACAGGGAGCTGGGAATATAAGTCCGAGGGTCTGGGTGACAAGGGGACCCAGAGGGATCCAAGTGGCACTGTAAGCAGGACCAGGGCAGAATCTGCTGCCAGCCCTGGAGCTCCTCCAGGGCCATGGGCATGTTGTTTCTTCCCCCAGGTCGCCCAACACCGGATGAGGGCTCTGTCTTCCTGCTGCACCGTGTTCTGGGAGACGAGGATGCCAGCAGGTGTGTGGGACGGAGGACCAGCCCTGCTTCTCAGCCCCAGCCCCTCAGCACCCACCTTCATCTCCACCCCTGCTGAGGGACCCTCGGTATCCCCAGCTTGCCCTCTAACAGTAGGGGGGGGTCTGTGTCTGGGCCGGGCCCACTGGCTGTGACCTCTGCCACCCACAGGGTGGAGAACCTGGCCGCCAGCCTGCCGCTCCCAGAGTACTGTGCCCACCATGGGAAACTCAACCTGGCTTCCTACCTCCCACCTGGCCTTGCGCTGCGCTCGCTGGGGCCCCAGCTCTGGGCGGCCCATGGTGAGTGCTTGCCATTCCTGCTTGCTCCCTACTCATCTCATCCTTGTCATCCTGGGGCACTTGGACATCAGTGCCATGAGCCTGGAGACTCATGGGCTTCCTTCTTCCACTTCCACCTCCATATAGGCGTGAACCCACACCGTGGCCACTTGGGGACCAAGAACCTGTGTGTGGAGGTGGCTGACCTGGTCAGTGTACTGGTGCATGCAGAGGCACCACTGCCTGCCTGGCACCGGGCCCAGAAAGGTGGGTCCTCAGCTGGGGACAGGAGAGATGACACACCACCACCTATGAACCCACCTCATATGCCCTGTGCTTACCTGACCTGTGTCTCTCCCACAGATTTCCTTTCCGGACTGGATGGGGAGGGACTCTGGTCTCCAGGCAGCCAGGTCAGCGCTGTGTGGCATGTGTTCCGGGCACAGGATGCCCAGCGTATCCGTCGCTTTCTCCAGATGGTAAGGAGGAAGCCTTGAGTCCTGTCCCCCTCTTGTGCCCATACAGCCTGGCAGTGTGTGGGCCCTGCCCTCTCTTTCCCTGCCTCAGCCTCTACAGAGGGCTGCACGGCCCCTACTCATGTCGATAGCACAGAGAACGGACCCCACACCTGCAGAGGTGCTCAGAGAGGCAGAGGGAAACAGCTGGAACACGCTGGCTGGGCATTGTCCTAAGGGCCGTGGGTACATTATGTCAGCCAGTGGTCCTTTGCTGCCCCAACGCAGGGACAACTACATTCTCACGTTGCAGACAAGAAAACCAGAGCTCAGTGGAAAAGCTTCCATCTGAGCTATCACTGCCCTACACTTTTCCTGGAGGCAGGCAACCTCCCTTCCTGGGACTTGGGGTGGCGTGCTAGCAGAAGGCCAAGGAGGGCCCTGCTGCTCCCCTTTCCACGGTTCCATCTTATGAGGGAGACTTCTGGCAAGATGTTGGCCAGGAAGATAGCTGAGGGAGGCAGGCTGGTAGGCGAAGAGGGGGACCTGGCCATGCTAAGGGGAACAGGGAGGAGAAGAGGCTGGAAGTGGGTCAGAGGCAGAAAGCTCCGGAAAGGCAGGGTAGGTGGGAAACCAGTGTTAAAGTTAGGGTGAAGCTGGGCCAAGTGGCACGCGCATGGAATCCAGCACTTGGGAGGCTGAGGCAGGAGAATCTCAGTTTGAGGTCAATCTGGGCTACATAGTGAATTCAAGATCAGCCTGGACTACATAATGACGGTGTCTCAAAACAATAACAAAAAGGCTTTAAAGTCTTGCTGAGCCCAGTCTTCTAGGGAAAAGACTTCCTCAAGTGTCACCCACTGAGGTGTCTATGTGGCCAGTGTCTCATCCTGTAGCCCATCCCCACCCTGGCCCACAGGCACACACATCAGCACATGCACGCCCAGATGCTGGGACACACAGAGGGAGCAGACAGAGGCACCCCGTCATAAGCAGAAGGCCTCCTCCGGTCTGGGTGTGGCTGGCTGTGGGCAGTGTCGTGTGGCCAGACAGGGTGATTCATGGGGATCTGTGTGAGGCACATTTTCACCGAATGGCCTGGGAAACACAGCTGTAGACCAAGGATGGAGCTGATGGTGGGGCAGAGGATGCCTGGACCCTGGCTGGGACTCAAATTGCTCCAGTTTGGTTCTGGTTTGCCAGTGTCCCCAGCTCAGTGTTGTAGCCCTAAATCCAAGGACCACAGCTGGGTCTTCGCTGAAGAGGGCGGAGTTAGTGGCTGGACAGCACTGCAGGGCGCCTGACGCGGCCTTTACCTCTGCGGGCAAGCGGGCAAGCGGTTCCCTGCACACCTCTGGCCTCACGAGTCTCTGCCTGCCTAGCAGCTCCCGCTCTGATTGGGCTGACGCCAGCCCCGGCAGCTGTGTTGGCTGTGGACAGACAAGCCTGAGCGCCCCTTGGCAGCTGAGTCCCTGTGCAGCCTTGCCCTTTCTGGCCCAGGACGTTAGACTCCTGGCAGAGGGAGGGGTCTTCCCAGGGGGACACAGCTACCTGCACATCCATAGTTTAGCCCACACTGCAGGCTACTCAAAAGGCTCCAGATGTAGATGGTTTATGAATGGGGCTTCTGCAGGACATCTGCCTGGCTTTGGGAGAGAGGGGTACCAGGCAGGGGGCTCCAGGCCAGGGCCACTGAGGCTATGAAAGGCATTCAGCCCTGGAAAAGCAGGCATTCAGACCCCCAGCTGGAGCGCCCCTAATCCTTTCCTAATCCTTGCAGTCCAATGTTTGTTTGGTCCAGCTGAGCCCTCCTCTCCCCTGCCTGCCCTTTTGGTTTGACCCATTCCACTATCTCCTGCTCCCCTGGCTGCTGTGAAGCCACTAGCCCCACTCTCCTGAAGCCATGCTCTGCCCTCCCACCAGACTCATCTAAACTTTTCTTCTTTGAGGTGTGCCCCGCTGGGGCAGGGACCCTGGAACCCGGTGCCCCAGGCAGCTGCTACCTGGATGCAGGGCTGCGGAGGCGCCTGCGGGAAGAGTGGGGTGTGAGCTGCTGGACCCTGCTACAGGCCCCTGGAGAGGCTGTGCTGGTGCCTGCGGGGGCACCCCACCAGGTGCTTTCCTGGCGGGGAGGCTCTGTGGAGCTTTGGGGCTTTCAGCAACAATATCACCCCATGGTTGGGCAGTGTCTTTGCACCTGAGATAACCTTAGTGGTGCAGAGAGCCATGGCCCAATTTGAGGAAGAAGAGACCCAGAGGCTGAGGGTTCTTAAGGTTAGAGATCGGGTCTGGCCACAGGGTGCTTATGGAGGAGCCTGTCCCTCTGGCATCCCTCTGGCCTGGCTTTGACTGTGCCCTGTTGGTGCCGGGAGCTGTCTCTGGGTGGTCTTTCCAGGGAGTTGGTGGGGAGGGGTAGGGAGTTGTGCACCCTGACTCTGCTGATCCTCCTGCCCACCTCTTCCCTGGCACAGGTGCAAGGCCTGGTGAGCACAGTCAGTGTCACCCAGCACTTCCTGTCCCCCGAGACCTCTGCCCTCTCCACTCAGCTCTGCCACCAGGGACCCAGCCTGCCCCCTGACTGCCGCCTTCTTTATGCCCAAGTGAGTGTGACATCGGCTGGCAGTTTGGGGATACTGTCCATGTGCTTCTGCTCTGCCAGTCAGGCAGGCAACCTGCCCGAGCAGAGGAGAGCTGTCCTTGGGCCTGGGGGCCCAGGGGCCCTTGGCCTGTGACTGAAAGCTCTTTGTCTTCTTTTTCCTAGATGGACTGGGCTGTGTTCCAAGCAGTGAAGGTGGCTGTGGGAACACTACAAGAGGCTAAATAGGGGACCCTGGTGTCTGGCAGGATGGCGGGCAGGTAGAACAGGTGCTCACCAGACGGAGCTTCCTCAGGCTATGGCACTGGGGCACTTGGGGCTTTTGGCCAATCCCACAGGCACCACTCTGCACCCCATTCCCTTGCCCTGGCTCTAAATCCGACAACTATAGTGCCACTGAAGCTCACACCTGCCCTTTGCAGGCTGGCACCTGCTCCATTCTGTGCCCCTCTCCATGGTACCAGGCCACATTAGGGGAAACTGACTCCCTCAACCCCTGTGTACCAACCCAGGAGACAAACAGCCCTTCCTCGGGGGACCTTGGGAATCATTCTGGCTTAAGCAACACTTTCTTCTGCTGCCTCGTCCCTCCCTATGTCCCAAGCTCTGCTTATGCCACCCATGTCCTCACTGGGCTCCCATGCAGCCCTTCGCACGGTGCCATGCTAGACTAGGGGCTGTGAAACTCCTGCCCTCCTGCCGGAACTGCTGTTCAGTGTGGGGGAGAGGGCATCAGGGACTGCCCGCCCAGGTTGGAGGGGATGACATGGGTTGTGCCACCCTGCCCCCACTCCAGCCTCCTCCCTCACTCCTTCCTGTGTGATTTCCACTACAATATGTTGTCTTGTGACGCTGCCAATGTGGCCGGCCCTGCTCCTGCAGGCCACATGGTCTGGGAAGGGAGGAGAGACCAGGAAATTTGCCCCAGAGCAGATGCAGATAGACAAGGGCAGGCAGGGGAATGGGGGTCCCCTCAGACAGCCCTGCCTGCTCTTCCTGTGGGAGTCTGGAGCCTCTGGGGATGTTATCCCCCAAAGACACTCCTGACTGTGACAGCAGACAAGGAAGAGTCCCAGGCACAGCACTGAGGTGGCCTCCCTGCGTGATATCAGCTGTGGATTCCAGAGCCCTGCTGTCCCCACTGCCCATGGTGGCCACGGCCTGGGACCCGGTTTCCCTGCCTCAGACACTGCTGCTATCTTCTCCCTGCCCCCTCCCCGAAACCCTGGTGTGGCTCAGTCCTCTGTCCCCTGCCCCATGTATTTCATCCCCACCAACACACCACCTCTTGTCGTACTTGTTTCTGCTGTGGTTTGGGGAATTTTTTTATTAAATAAAATTTTTTATTATAACTGTAACATACTCTGAAAACATTTGTTGTTCTTTGTCTTTTTGAGACAGGGTTTCACTATGCAGTTCAGGCTGGCCTCAAGTTCACAGCAACCCTCCCAAGGGTGCTGAGATTACAAGCATGAGCCACCATGCCTAGTTACAACGAGGACATTGGGAAAATACAAATACACCTGACACCATCTCTACTCATCACTGACCCAAGCCTTTGTGTATTGGGTGGATTTCTTTCTAGCACCTTCTGCAGGCATTTGTTGTACACATGGCTGAACAGTACATCTTGTGCTTGGCTCTTTTCTCTTAATACAGTGTTGTGATCATTTTCTGTGTCGCTGCTATCTACTCTTCATTTTAAGTGGATGTTGGCATTTCATTAATCAGTTGGGCCATGATTTATAGAACCATCCCATATTTTAATAAGTGAGGGGCTGAGGATATAGCTCAGTAGCATAGCGCCTGTCTGGCAAGAGCAAGGTCCTGGGTTTGCTTCCCGATAGCAAAAATAAACAAACACGTTCTTTACTGGTGGTTCAGTTACTTTCACTGTTTCTTAGGATTAAAAAGAAAAAAAATCAGATAATTATGTGTTTCTATGCCATGTCTTTTATTCGTTGCCTTTCATTAACATTGTTCAATCCCTTATCACTATTTTGAGGCAGATAGAATTTATTTCCATTTTTCAGAGGAAGAAACAGGCAAATGGGTTAAATAAGTGAGCCAAGGTCATGCAGCAATTTTAGTGGCAGAACTGGGATTTGAACCAAGTTTTCTGACTCAAGCTACCTCATTTATACTGTAGTCTTAGTGCTTCACAGAATTCAAAGAGAAGCTTGCCCTCTTCTCTGTCCTCCTCCTACTGCATGCACTTTAGAACTGAAAGTGTTCCAGGCAGCACTGGATGACACGTTGCTATTTACACCTCACCTTTGAGACCGTGTCCTGACGTCACCCCAGCCCAAAATACAGGGTCCTTCCTGGGAAGGTGCTGCTCTGCACTCTGTGCTTTCGGGTGGGGTTGGAGAAGTCCCGGAGCCTCTCTGTGCCCCACCAGACCTCATCATCTGTCCCAGGGACCTTTCCATGGTGGGTCACATTTGGTCACGCTTGGTGCTCAGGGCCATGTCTGGCATGACTCACTGTGCATAGCACATGGATGAATGTCCATTTGTTCCAGGACCGGATGTAGGAATGGATCTGCTGAGGTGGGCCCTGACCTTGAGACTCACCCTGGAGCACTTGGTGGCAGTGCTGCCCACAAAGCCCCTTCGGGTCACTGGTTCTGCTGGGGTCAGCAACCCCCCACTCACCCTCTGCTGCAGCCCCTCCCTCGGACCCAGAAGAGGCAGACAGAAGCACCAGAAGTGAACTTGAGACCTGTATAGGCAACGCCTGCTTCTTCCTCTTTCTTTCTTATAAAATTCTCAGACTTTCTATTTTGAAATAACTTTAGATTTATAGTCAAGCCACAAAGATAGCACAGAAAGTTCCCAATTATCCTTCACAGAAAGTTCCTCCTAACGGGAACATCTTGCATAAACACCGTGCCTTTATCAAAGCTAAGCCATTATCACTGATACAAGCTATCAGCAATACAACAGAATTCGCTGGGATTTCACCACTTTCCCACTAATGTTCTTTTTCTACTCAGGGTCCAACAATGTCTGTGTGACTAGGGCCCAAGGCTTCCCCAAGGTCACACAGAGAACCAGGAGCAGAACACCCTCTGCAGCCAGACCTCTTCCTCTGAAGGGCCACTGTCTGCCTTAGTGTCCCTACTCTCAAGAGACAGGAGTTGCTGCTTTGTGACTCTATATTTAAAAAAGAATTAAAAACAATCTTTAAAGAGGATACAAAACAGTATTAAAAGAGAAAAAAATTAGAAATGATACAGAATTTTACTAAATATAAATGACTCCTGCATCACAAACATGTGACCCCACCCTGATTGCCTATCATTGTCCCTGTTTCTGTCCCCATCCCTGTGTCCCCAAACCTGTCCACCCCAGGCCTTCTGGCCTGGCTGCTCATAAGAAGTGCACATGCACACTCCAAGCGCTGGCTCAGGCTTCGCTCCGCGGGCGCACACTCATCAGGCCACCCCTGTCTGTCCTGAAGACTGGCTGCCCATTCTAGCAGCATCCCTCCCCCTCAGGGAACACGGAACACAAGCACAGCCAGTCTTGCTGTAGGTTTCTTTCTTACTTTGTTGTTGTTGTTATTTTGGGGTTTTTTGTTTGTTTGTTTTTGCAGAACCAGGGATTGAACTCAGGCCCTTGCTCTTGCCAGGGAAGCACTCATTCCACTGAGCTGTCTCCCCAGCCCCTTGTTTTGTTTTTTTGAGTGCTTCTCTCAAGCACTGTGGTTCAGGCTGGACTTGAACTCACTATACAGCTCGGTGTTGGATCCAATTCACTCCTCCTGCCTCAGCCTTCCAAGTGCTGGGATTATAGGCACACAACACCTAGCCCATCCTAAACCTAGCTTTTGTGTCCTTTGTTTGCTCACTTTCTTCCTCCTATCTTGGGGCCTCCTCACTCTGACCCCTCTCTTCCTCCTAAAGCCTGAGCAATTGCTACCTCTTTGTGTTCTCAGCCAGAACAGCAGGAAGGAGCCTCCAAACTGGCTGCCTGTTCTATTGCCTCAGGCTGTGGCTCAGACCTGGGCCGATTGCCCACTCCACAGGAGAGGTGTGCTTCCCCCCACCCCCTTGATAATGGGGAGCAGAGCTGCAGTTTGTGGCTGTCTCTGTTCTTCCAGGCAGTTAGACCGCCTGGTGTTTATCTTAGGATGCCTCTGAAGCTCCCAGAGCCCTGCCCAGACATGACCTCATTCTCTCTCAATTCATCCCTGGGGGGCAGAAAGGAGTCTCTAACCAATACCATCCCACTTCACAGATGGGAAAACTGAGGGATACGAACACACAAGAAGCAAATATGTTGACAGGCTGCTGTGGGGCCCCTGGGTCCTGACCCTCACTCAGCCCAGTGAGTTTGGTTGTTTGGGGCACGGATGTTCTTAAGAGCTGCAACAGAGGGCCGGGGAGATGGCTCAGTAGAATAAGTGCTTCCCTGGCAAATGCAAGGGCCTGAGTTTAATCCCTGGTTTCACCAAAAAACAAAACAAAACAAAACAAAACAAAAACCCTGCAACAGAGAAGAGAGCTGCAAATCTTTAAAAACTTTATGGCCCATGAGCACTTTACCCCTGGCTGCAGGAGATATGTGGCCCGTGTCAGTACAGGAGAAGGACCTGAGGACGCCAGACCCACGTGGCTGGGACTCCTGACAGCGGAACTCAGTTCTAGGGCAGCCTGTCTCCTGTGGGAGCAACAAAGTTCGTGGCTACAAGGGCCTGGCCTAGAGAGCTGGCAGGCGACCTGTGGACAGTGCCCTATGCTGCAGTCCACACAGTGCCTCCCTGGACACCTGGGCTTCCCAACACCTTGTAAAAGGCAGGCTGTTATGACATGACAGCACAGAAAGGAAACTGAGGCTACAACTTACCCAGTGGCACAGCCAGCCAGCCAGTCAGCAATAGCTGGACATCTAGCTTAAAGTCCAAACCTCTGTCAGTATCACCAAGCTTCTGTCCCCCCATCTGGCCACCAAAGGGAGGTGCACAAAGCCAGCACAAGGGAGGCAAGGGAGGGCTGGACAGTGTAGGGAGCCCAGACTGCTTGCTTGCTGATTCTTTCCAGCTGGCTCTGCCTTCTGTGCTGACAAGAGGTTAAAAGAAGCTCTGAGGAGGAAAGGTCAGGCTGGGAGAGAAGCAGGAGCCGCCCCAAAAAACCCACACCCTGTTCCCCATGTTCTGGCCCTCTATGGACATGGTCTACAGCAGAGAAGAGACACTGCGTGGGAGACAGGGTGGGTAGGGGGCTCTGAGGACAACTGCAGACTCCTGCCCTATTATCCTTCATCCCAGCCCTGTCACCTCCCTCTTCGGGTCACATCTTCTGCCCAAACTAGTCATTTAGCACTTAGTCTCCTACCCTCAGGTGATTTTCTATGACATGCCTGTGTCCATCTCTCCAAGGATGATCAGAATCTCTGACGCTATAGTCTGTGTGGCCGTGACATTCAGTACATTTTAACGAATTAGGAAGGAAGTTATTGGAACTCAAACGTTTTTTTTTTTTTTTTTTGCGGAACGGGGGATTGAACTCAGGCCAGTGCGCTTGCCAGGGAAGCGCTTACTCTACTGAGCCATCTTCCCAGCCCGATGAAGGAAGTTATTGGGGAAGCGATCATCTCAGGCGATGCTCTAGTTTATGATAAACGCGGACAGTGAGTCTCAGGGACTAGCCCCGGGCTCCGTGACGTCATCGAGCTTGTGACGCCACTGTCCGCGAAGGCGTCCAACAACCTTCAGGCAGGATGACGTCACCGTTCGGGCTGTGCAGGAGAATTAGCGAAGTCGAAGGGAAGCGTCCTAAAAGTGACTGAAAGACAGAGGGAGAGGGGTGACGGAAGGCAGAAGCTAGGGGAAGGACCCTACAGCACCCCCAGACGCCCCGCCTCTGCACAAGATGACCCCGCCCCCTCTGTGACTACGCGAGCTGGCCAATGGGCGCCGGTCTCGGTGACGCACAACCTATGAACTTCCGCGTTTGCACAGGCTGGAACCCGCCGGTGGGGGGCGAGGGCGCCTGAGCCCACGCTTCCCATGCCCAGGGCCATCCGCTTCTGGGGCCAGCGGGGTCCGCGAGCTCCGGGTTCACCGCCCACCAGGGGACCCCATGGCCTCGGAAGGCCTGGAGGGGGAGCTGATGGCCGTGCTGGGGGGCCGGGGTCTGTGCGTGCAGCGCTGTGACTCGGAGCCGGCCGGCGAGCCGCGGGCGCCTGTGCGGCTGCGGAGGGACGTCTGCTACGTGGTGCTGGCTGTGTTCCTCAACGAGCAGGTGAGCGTCCCCCGTCGGCCCCGCGGGGCCTCGGGAGCGCGCAGCCAGCCCTGGTGGGGGCCGAAGAGCCACTGCCGCGGCCAACCCCCGTGCGTGGCGCTCCCCAGTTTTACAAAGCACTCTCAACTCAAGGATCTGAGCCCTGCGATCCTGCGGTTTGAGAGGAGGGAACCGAGGCCCCAGCCGACCATCTCGTCTGCAAGGCCGCAGCTGTAGAGGACAGGGCTGTGGTCTTGCACCTTCTTCCCCAGGAGCGCTGCACGGTGCCCTCATGCAGAGTGGGCTCTCTTGGCAGGGCTTTTGGGACCCCCTGCCCCTACGCAGAGTAATGGGGAGCTTACATTGGATTCTCCTAATAGCTGGGAGCTCTTTTTGGTGCTCATTGCTGTTCTGGTCAGTATAATAACAAGAGTAAGGGCCATAGGGAGGGCCTTCATAGGGTGGGGTAGAGATGGGGCTCAATTTCAAAGCCCAGACTGACCACGTTAAATCCCATGGGGAGGAAGGAGCTATACGATGACATAGAAAGATACAAATCACTATAGGGCGTCATCTTCATCCCCAGAATCCTAGATCCCTCTCCCCAGGATTTCAGCCCCTTCCTGTAATGGAATCTAAATCCAGTAGATTAATTATTGCAGAGGAGACAGCTGCAGCTGCTAGCCACATACGGGCTGTCTCCGGGGGCACTGCAAGGTGTCCACCAGGAAGGGAATCTTGGGCCACTGTGTTTGAGACCCAACCGGGCCTCGGGGTAGGGAGAGAGAGGGGCTGGCCCTAGAGGAGGCTAAGAGCTTGTCTCCTCCTCCAGGATGAAGTGCTGCTGATCCAGGAAGCTAAGAGGGAGTGCCGAGGGTCATGGTACCTTCCTGCAGGACGAATGGAGCCCGGGGAGACTATCATAGAGGCACTGCAGCGGGAGGTGAGGGAGGAGGCCGGGCTGCACTGCGAGCCTGTGACGCTGCTGTCCATGGAGGAGCGGGGTCCCTCCTGGATCCGCTTTGTGTTCCTGGCTCACCCTACAGGTAGGGCCCACCTGGTGGCATGTGAGCTGGAACTGAAGCCCATCTTTCCCCCAGCTTGTTCTCCCAGAAGATGAGCCCTTTTGCAGGCAACCTTAGCCTGACGGGGATTGGCTGCTGATTATTGGCTAATTGCAGTCTGAGCGGTCATGGGCTAGAGTGCCTGTTTATTCATTCTGCCAGACCTGATACTTTTTTTTTGGGGGGGGGGGGTAACTGGGAATTGAACCCAATTACATCCTAGCCCCCTATTTTTTGAGGCAGGAGGTCTCCCTAAGTCACTGTTTTCCAGGCTTGCAAACTTGGTATTCTTCCTGTCACAGCCTCCTGCAGTCCACTGCCACACCTCACTGTGATGCTACTCACAGCAAACACTCTTCCCCTCCTGGTCCCTTAAATCTACCCTAGGTGGAACTCTCAAGACTCTCAAGGAGGCAGATGCGGAGTCCCTGCAGGCTGTCTGGTACCCGAGGATCGCCCTGCCCAGTCCACTTCGAGCCCATGACATTCTGCACCTGATTGAGTTGGCTGCTCAGTACCGCCAGCAGGCCGGGCACCCCATGGTTCTGCCCCAGGAGCTGCCCTGTAGTGCGGTCTGCCTGCGGCTTGTGACCACGTTCACAAGCATCCAGACTGTGTGGGTGCTGGTGGGCACGGTGGGGATGCCCCACTTGCCCATCACCGCCTGTGGCTTTACCCCCATGGAGCAAAGGGCTGGCATCAAGGTGGCTGTCCTGCGGCTGCTGCAGGAGTGTCTGACCCTTCACAATCTGACAGTGGAGACCAAGGGGTTGCTTGGATTGCAGCACCTGGGCAGAGACCAAACAGATGGCGTCTGCCTCAATATCCTGGTGACTGTGGCTTTTCAGAACCTAGGAAGCCAAAATGAGCCCCCAAAGGTTCGGGGTGAGAACTACTTTTGGTGGAAGGTGATGGAGGGAGACCTACAGAGTCAGCTCCTCCAGAGGCTCCAGGAATCTTCTGTTGTCCCTGTGAACAGATAGGGAGGGGCCTGTCTGCATGAGGACATGGGCAGCTGTGCCCCCTCCATAGGAGAGGCAGGCAGGAGGCTGGCAGTCAGGGATCTTGGTGTGCAGGGTATAGGGGTGGTTCTCCCGGTCACAGGGGGACTTCATGCAGCTGACACCCACCATGCATCAAAAGTGCCTTTTAACTGAGCAGGAGCGTAGAGCTCAAGGGCCCAATCGCCTTGAGGGCAGATGGATGGTCACTTCCAGGATCCAGGAGCTTTCTGACCCCCTTGTTCCCCACACTGAAGACCTGCAAGCTTATCCTTTGGGACTCAAAACTTGCAAGGCAACATGGGGAGGGCCTCAAAAGACCTGTGCTGATAATGTTGCTTACCCTTGCTTTCCTGCCTAAATGTCTCTGTCAGAAGTGAGAGGTTCTTGCTGGAACTGCTGCCCCTAGTTACACTGATAGTCACTAAAGGCTTTGCACTGCAGCCCCAGCCTCTGGGCTGTCGTAGGCAGGAGGTGGCTGTGAGAGAACCACATCCCTAATGGAAACAGCTCAGACCCCCAGGTGCTGAGCAGTGGGGATCTGGGAAGCTGCAGATGGGACAGAAGCCAGACACGTTTCTTTCCCTTGAGCCTCCAGGCTCTGATCCCTACCCACCTGCTCACCTGCCTCTGCCTCTATACTTCCAACTGAAGCCAGACTAAACCATTTGCTTCCCCTCAGCTCAGCAGTCATACAAATTATTATTATTATTATTATTGGCAGAACCAGGGATTGAACTCAGGCCCTTGTGCTTGCCAGGGAAGCACTTATCCCACTGAGCAATTTCCCCAGCTCCCAAATTATTTTGTTAATAAAATAACTTTAGTGGAAAACCAAAGTTGATGAGAAAAAAATAGTATCATATGCACATCACATCTACAAATTTCTGGTTTTGAGCAGGGAAAGATAAATAGATTTCTGGGTACCATTGCCTCCTGGCTGGCATAGGCCAAGGGAACTCCACACCCTTACCAGCCCCTCCCTGCTCTCTCAGCCACCAGCTTGTCTCTGGCCTCTGGGAGTGGGGGTGGCATAAGCATCCTGCGTACCACTGAGGACACATCTGAATGACCAAGCCCCTTTACTTTGTTCCCTCTTTGTGCCTGAGGGGCTCCATGTAGCAGTAGTGGTAGCTTTCAACGCCAATGCATTAGAATCACTTGGAGAGCTTACAGACTGGGTTCTCTAATACACTGACTGAAATGCTAGAGGGGGGGCCAAACACTTTTTCTGTTTCTGAAATAGGCTCCTACTATGTAGTTCAGGCTGGACTTGAATTTACTATGTAGTCCAGCTGACTTCAAATTTGCAATGATTCTCCTGCCTCAGTATGCCAAGTGCTGAGGCTGCAGGCATGCACCACTACACATAGCTAAGAAGCACTTTAAAAATAAGCATTTTAAAAAGTTGGAAGTCACCAAAGGACCCAAGTTATCAGCCTGCTTGATCCCACAGTGCTGTGGCAACCCCTCCGAGGAACCCCTCTTCCCTCCCTACACATCCAAGGACAAATTTATGAAACATGAGGCCCACTGTGTGTGACCTACAGCCCACACAGGGACCTAAGACCTACATACAGATGCTCCCTCCCAATGGCCCAGGATGGCAGGATAAGGCATAAGTGAGCTGGAAGGTGTGAAATGTGGCTTACATTGCTTCGACCCAACTGTACCACTACCTTCTGCCCTATGGCTGGAAAAGGAAGGGTGCTTGTCTTTCTTGGGGTAGAAATGTTGGGCATAGCAAGACAGGAAGGCTGGGAACAGAGCCACTGTGTCCATGTGCGCACACTTTATTGCTGTGCCGTCTGGGTAAGACGCTGTCAAATGTCAAAGTGCACTGACTAGAGGCAAGGGTCCACACCTCCTAGACCCTCCAACATCTGAAGTCCACCCCGTCTCCCCACTAGACTTGCCCCTTGTCCCACACCGGCACCCATGTGCCCGGCATACACAGGCATGCACAGTGTTCTTTGGAGCAGCAGCTGGGTCTTCCCCCGCTGAGAGGAATGCAGGAGAGTTAGAGGTCACTGAGTTTCCCCTTTCATGTCACCTCTTGGCAAACCCGTGCCTGGCTTCTAGAAGAGGCATGGGCAGGAAAAGGAAGCACAAGGGGCTCTGGCCTGCTCCTCCTTGCCCAGGAGCCCAGCCAGCAACTGCAGTCCCACTGTGAGGTAATGCCTGGCGCCGCCCGAGTGCTCCTGCAGGTTGAGACAGATTCAGGCCGGGTGGGGAGGCAGCCCCAGCCACAGAGGGCATGCAAGGAGAACTGGCTGTCTGTGTCCAGGTCCTCGCCACCGGCCTCGGGGTCTGGGGTCGGGCATCCTGCCTCATCTGTACCTGAAGCTCCTGTGCCCCCAAAGAGGGCCCTCCATCAGGAATACTGGGCACTGAGCAGGATCTGGAGGACGAGGCCTGGCCTCCCTTGGTCACTGACCTCTCTGCCCAGGTGTTGTGGACCTGCTGAGACGGGTTTGGAAGGTGCCAGTGAGGAACCAGCTGGGGCTGTAAGCAGGCACCCAGCTTCGCAGCTCCAAGGCCCTCACCCGCCCTGGCTGCAGCTGCACTGAGGTCCTCATTAGCGGCTGCCCCCGCCTGGGCGCGGAGCATGCTTTGGGCATTTGCCATGAGGCAGTTGAGAATTTTGCAACAGCCACCGGGAGGGCAGAGCAAGAGAAAGGGGCTTCCCCTACAGTCCCTTCTCCACAGCACAACCATGCAGGGAGCAAAGAGCCTGTAAAGTTGTAGCAGCTTCTGTGGTACTGAAATGTGACAATCAGGGCTCCTCCTGATCCCTGGCTCTCTGGCCTGGATTCCTGGATGGGCTTAGAGCTAGCAGCTGTTTACACAAGACCCCTGGAATTGTTACTAGTTGTGGTTCTGACCACACATGGCCAGTATGGAGGAACAGTCAAGACAACACACAAGGGGCAGAGTCCAGGTGCAAACCAGCCGTCACCCAGCTCCTCCAGGAAGGAGCTGAGGATGCCATGCTGCCAGGGAAGCTGTCTCTTTTACTCCTGGAACCTCTGAAGTCCACTCCCTGGAACCTAGGCCTGCCTGGTGAACAAGTTGAGATTCCAAGTCAGCCAGGGAGCTGAAGCCTCAAGACAGGCGCTGCAGAGGTGGCAGGGCCCAGCGGGAGGTGGCTCCTCCGCAGAGGCAAGGATGGGAGTCTCAGACTCGCCCTTCCAGGGGTGGGAAGTTCAGCTGAGGACCCTGAGGGGGAAACTTGACGAAGGCAATGGCAGCCAGCTCCTTGCAGAACTCCTCAAGTACTACCACGCCCTGAAGGAGGGTCTGGTGGTCCAGCCTGAGGGAAGACAGTGGAGGTGGCAGGTGGCAGCCATATGCCCTGCATGACACAGTTTGCAAGGCTGAACCAGTGGCCAGACAACTCCCTGACCCACTTTAGGGTTACTTACTGCTCCCCAGGGACCTGGCCCATCAGCTGCTTGCGTACCAGGAGCAACTTGCCTGGGAACTGAGGTACCCTCTGAATCCTCTGCATCAGGTCCCCAATCACCTAGGCCAGGAGCCAGGGCGGTGTGAGGTAGGGCCTAGCCACATTCCTGCAGGCTACCCTGCTAGGGTGCCACGGTGGTGGGGACCCTGCCACTTCCCCCTCCTACACCACCAGCCCTTGCCATTTCCTGCCTTCCTACCCCTGGCATCCTTACCCTGACCAGCACAGAGAACAGGCTCCTGCAGCCAGGGGCCAGGTTGATGTAGGGATCCAGAAGGTACTCGTGGATATGGGGGTGGGGGAAGAGGGCGAGCCGGGATAGCACTGAGGTTACTTGCAGGTTTAGGCTGTAGGGCTACAGGGAACAAGATGGATGCCACCACGGGTTGTGCCTCCCCCAGCAAGGCGCCTGGCCAATGTGAACGTATGCGGGGGTGGCAAACTCACGTGATGAGTGTGTGTCATGGATTCCCTGGGGCTGAGGGCCAGAGCATGTCAGGGCGTGTGGAGCAGAGGCGAGACGGGACTTCCCGCCTGGGGAAAGGCTTGGGGGTGGGGGATATGGAGCCCAAGAGCCCAAGAAGGGTCAAGTCTCATGGCCAGTGTCTGCTGTCCTGGAAGCCCACCCTGGACTTCTGGGCCCTGACTGGCTACCTGATCCAAAATCCGGGCAATGCGATTGAATAGCACTCCAAGGAAGTGGCCCTCAAAGAAAGGCTGTTCTGGCTCATGGGGATCCAAGGGTG
This sequence comes from Ctenomys sociabilis, assembly GCA_004027165.1. Taxonomy (NCBI): domain Eukaryota; kingdom Metazoa; phylum Chordata; class Mammalia; order Rodentia; family Ctenomyidae; genus Ctenomys; species Ctenomys sociabilis. The sequence goes on along the minus strand of PVKA01003761.1, from coordinate 22,039 downwards.
TGGGAGTCTGGGGCCAGCCCCAAGGAGCAACACGGGAGCTACACTCCTGGAACTGAAAGAGGACAGAGTTGTGGGAGCCCACAACAGTAGAGGAGGGCTCCAGCTCCTAGGGCAGATCAAAGGTGTTTTTCAACCCAAAGGCCAGGAAGCACAGAGCCTCACTTACTAGTCCATAGGCATCATGCACGTATGTGTCGTACCCGGTCTCCTCCAGGAAGGCTGAGGTTTTGGCTTCTTCAGGGACCAGGCAGAGGAAGCTGAGACAGAAGCTGAGGTGTGGAGCTGCTTCCCTAGGATCCCCATTCTCCCTAGCTCCCCAGATCCCAGAGACAAGACGACGTAAGTGGCTCCAGTTGCCTAACTGCTCCCTACCTGTTGACGATCTCTGTCACTGCTGTTTTGCCATCCAGAGTGGCAGGAGCCTGGTGAGGCTTTACAGAGGGTTGGAGGCCAGAATCGAAGCCATCTGTGAAGTAAGGGTCTTCCTCCAGATCTCTGGCCAGTGCACACAGAGAAAAGGAAGGAAGGAAAAGAGGGAGGGTGGGAGAGAAGGAGGGAGGGAAGGAAGGAAGGAAGGAAGGAAGGAAGGAAGGAAGGAAGGAAGGAAGGAAAGAAGGAAGGAAGAATATGGGTGAATATGGGTGGTATGTTAGGGGCTGGCCTGGGTCCCAGGTGGCCCCAGGATTCCTGGTTTCACTTACACAGTATCCTCATAGTTCTCGGGCTCCGGTGAGCTCCGGGCCACATACAGGCGGCCCTCCAGGTTGCACAAAACCAGGTTGTAGATGACTCCCTCGTGGGGCTTCTGCAGAAGCTCCTCGAACAGCCGCAGCGTGGCGATGCTGATCTACAGCAAAAGGGCTCAGCAGGGCACCCTCCCCACCAGCCCCTCAGTTCCAGTGCCTGGGAACTGCTGGCCTAGAGAAGAAAATCTTGGCAGGTGGGGTCATCCCCCTGGGCTAAGGACCAAGGTAGCAGGTTTCAGGTGCCCAGGAAGTAGGAAGCCCAGATGGTGCCTGTCCCACTACTCTGGTACTGGGCCTGAATTTACAGGCATTCTGCCAGTGAGGTACAACCCAAGGTCCTGCTATGTTGCCCAGGCTGCCCTTGAAGTTTGGATTTCCTGCCCCAACCTGAGTAGCTGGGATCACAGGTATCCCAGCTCCAACAGTCCTGCTATATGCCTTCTCAGGCATGGCCACGGGCTTCTCTGGCGCTCCACTTCCACATAAAAAAAAATAGGATTACAAGTTTTCTGTACCTCACAGCACTTGAACCTCCAATAAACTAAATGAAGCTGGATGCAGTGGTGTACATCTGTAATCCTAGCACTCTGGTAGGCTGGGCACCTTAGTGAGTTAGAAACCCTGCCTCAAATAAAAACAGGCTGGGGATGAAGACCCTATGTTCAGACCCTCACACTGGAGGAAAAATAACCAGGACAGCGGCTTGGAAAATATTCAGTGCCACAAAGAACATGCGATCCCAGGAAATAACTGTGACAAAACCAGTGTAGCAAGTCTAAGCAGGGAGGGGATCAGGTTGGCAATCACCTTGTGAGTGCATCTAGGGGCTCAAGGTGGCTAAGACAGACAAAAGCACATGGGAAATGTGCTGTGGGCGGGGTAGGTGGTGGAAGCATCACTGAAGGCCCCTCCTCACCTCGTCGGAGAGGTGGTCACAGTGCCCAATGAGGTGGTCGCACAGGGTGCGTGGACTGTCCTCAGTGGCTGCAGGCCGCTGGTGGGAGCCCAGAAGGAAGGTCACGGCTTCCTGCAGTAGGGTAGGGGAGCGGAGCTGGCGCAGCATGGCCGTCAGCAGGGCAGTGGAGGTGAGGATGCTCTGCTCAGACCTGTGGGTGAGGCTCCTTAGGCAGGCCGAGCTGTGCCAAGCCAGGGGCAGCAGGGAGGACACGGGGGTGATAGAAGTGGGGTGCAGTGCCCCTTTCCTGCTTGCCTCACATCTTTGCATGTCTCACCCATGTCCCTGTCCCTACTGAGGGCCTTCAGGTAAGGGTAGGAGGCCGCCACTTAGCCCAAGAGGCTCAGAGCCCTGTGCATGGCAGGGGCAAGCCTGGAAAATGTTAACCAGCGGAGTCTACAGATGTGATTCTGGCCAACAAAGTCCCTGGCCTAGGGCCAGGAAGGGGTTTGGTGGAGTAGGCAGACAATGGCCAAGGCTGGGGGGGGGGGGGTTTGCAGCCTGTAATCCTAGCACTCAGGGCTCTGGGGCAGGAGGATCACTTGAGTTTGAGGTCAGCCTGGGCTACACAGTGAGTTCAAGATCAGCTTGAACTACATAGTGAGAGTGTCTCAAAGAAAAAGACAAGGGCCGAGAGCAACAGAATAGAACAGACACTCACACATGCAAGAGCTGGGGTTGCAGGGCCTCTACAAACAGCCTTTCAGCCACAGTTCTTGCCAAGACAGCAGCTACCACCTGGGGCAAAGAGCATATATTCACCATGTCTGCACCCATCACATATGCCCCAGGACGGCAGGCCTAACCAGCCCCAGGTCACTAAGCATTTGTTCTCTGTCCTCAAGACCAGATGATGAGGGAAGCCACGAGAGCCCTGGCCACACCTGACTCTGCTCACCGTGTGTGCCTCGGTGATAAGGTGGTCACAGTAATCAAACCAGCCCAGGAAGGCAGCCAGGGCCTCCTTACCAGGAAACGATACCTCATCGGATGGGGCACTGGGTAACCTAGGGGAGAGGGAGGCAGGAAGTCTGGAGGGTACGGGGGAGGCTTCCAGGTCTTTCATGCGTCAGGAGCTGTCCTCTCCCTCTCCTCTGGAGAACCTCTGTGGCTGGGCTCAGTTCCACTGTGGTTTTCTGGTTAGAAACTCTGAGAATGTGCTGCCACCTCAGGAAGAGGGTGGTCAGCAAGGTCCCCATCCCACATGGTCACTAGAGGACCCAGCTACCAGCCTCTGCGATATCGCCCAGCCTTCCCCGACCAGGGCCCACCTCCAGCTGATGCCCTCTAAAGCAGCAATGTCTGCAGGGTCGAGGAAGGCAGGCAGGGACCGGTACAGCTGGCATAGATGCTCCGAGATCTCAGCACAACAGGGGCTGCTCTGTGCCAGGTAGGTGGCAGCTGCTGGGGAGGCCACGCCTACCAGCAGCAGCAGGTTCTCCTGGGCCTTTAGGGCCACCCGACCCTTCTATAGGATGAGGATACAACTTCAGGGCCACACATGCAAACCCCAACTCACCTCTCAGCCATTCCTGGTTCCGACTCTCCTCCCCCCACAGTGCACCTGCCCACCCACCCTCTGCAGCCTGCACCTTGCTCTTGCACAGCCCGAGCAGGGTGGTGATCAGGTTGCTCTCCCCAGGCCCATCTGGCCCTTTAGTCTCCACAGGTGCAGGCAGGTGGCTGTCCAAGGCCTGGGCCCCACTATATTCCCTATCCAGTTGGGGACCCCTGTCCGGAGCACAGTTCTGACAACAATCTTTGTCCCTGTGGCTGGCTGCATCTTTAGACAGGGCCATGGACTCTCTGGATGACTTCTTCTCCCCTATAATCTTTTTGCCCTGCAAAGAAAGTGGGGTGAGGGGCCGGGGAGATAGCTCAGTAGAATAAGCGCTTGCCTGGCAAGCGCAAGATCCTGAGTTCAATCCCCAGTACTAAAAAAAAAAAAAAAAAACTGGGGTGACATGAGGCTAGGTGACTGGGAGACCATTCTGAAGGGTCCACCCTTAAGAACGCAGAGTGAAACAAAAGGCTATACAGTGGAACCAAGTGTGGTGCAGACCTGTAATCCCAGCACTCTGGAGGCAGAGGCAGGAGGATGACAAGTTTAAGCCCAGCCTAAACAACTTAGGGATTTAGTGAGGCTCTGTCTCACAAGAGAAAAATTTTAAAAAGAGGGCCAGTGATGTAGCTCAGCACAAAGGCCCTGGGTTCAACTGTAGTACTGCAAAAAAAGAAAAAGAATGCAGGTGGGCAGTAGGCAGGCTCTGCTGGAGCTGCAGGGAAGCTGCCCAAACCTCTCTCACATGCCCTTTCCTCCTGTTCCTTGGGAGCCAAGGGGGCTTTCCTGGGTCCTTGCCTCTCTATCCACTGCCCACAGAGTGTTTACCTCCAGGATGTAGGTGAGCAGCTCTGGGTCCTGCTGGATCTTGGAGCATAGGACACTGGTGAACTGCACCTCCTCCTTTTCTGTGAGGGACCCAGGGACTGCCCCACCAAGCCGGAGAAGTTTCTAGAAGTGGAACAAGTCAGAAGCAGAGGGGAACGGGGCAGCAGGAAAGGGGGACATGTACCCATCTGCCCTGAGCCGCTGGCCTCACCTGCACAGGCCTGTGGACACTGAGGTAGTGAAGCAGCGGGTGCTGCACCTGAGCCAGGACTTTGCTGAAGAACTGGAACACTTGCTGCCGCATGCCTGGGGGGTACTGGATAAGAACGGGGGAGGGGGCACATTACTCTTCTGAGGGCACAGGGCTCCCCACCTCCCGCCCCAAGGCCTTCTTCCCTTACTACAATTTTGGAAATTGGCCTTCTTTGTGCTCCTCGCCCTCTGTCCTGCCTTAGTTTGCTCCATGCAACTGGGTCATTGAACACAATGATCATCGGCCCTCCCTCCATACCCACTGGTTCCACAGTGTGGATTTATACATCTTTAGATAAAAAAAAATTATTTATTTATTTATTTTTTTTGCAGAACTGGGAATTGAACTCAGGCCCTTGCACTTGCCAGGGAAGCGCTTATTCAGCTGAGTCATCTCCCCAACTCAATCAAAAATATTTTTAAAAAATCACATCTGTACTGACCATGCAGAGCCTTTTCTCTTGTCATTCTCCCTAACCAATGCTACATGACAATCATCTTGACAGTACTTCTATGTATTAGGTACTGACAGCAACTAGAGACCATTTGAAGGTACTGGACAATGTGTGTAAGTGATATGCAGATGTAGCATCTCGTGGTATCCATGGAGATTAGTTCCTAAAACTCAAGACCTGGTTTTATCTACGAGTCTTGTGCATCCACGTAGTGAGGACAGGAACCGGTCTTCCATGGATAACAACTGCCAGCAATTATCCTGCCCGTCACCCACAGGCACCCTTGTTAGCTGTTATCACTGCCACATCCCTGGGCTGGGACACTGCATGCAGGGACCTAGCCAGGTAGAAGGGTCCAGGCATCCCTGGCTGGGCACACCCACCTCAGCCTTGCCCAGTGTGCAAAGGGTCTCCAGGATCTTGTGCTGCAGCAGGTACTCCAGACAGGGTCCTGCCTCACCAGCAGCTGCCTGCTGCTGCTCCTCATACACCAGGATGTCCAGCATCTGCTTCAGCCGCCAGGGAATGTCAGTCTTCTTGGCTGGGGTGTTTTCATCTGGCCAAGATTGAGAACACGAGTGTGAGTAGGGTGCAGAAGGGCACTTGGGCTCCAACGCAGCAGCCTCTCCTGCCAAGCCCAGAAGGGAGATGAGGAGGGGTGGGGTAGGACCACCAGGAAATGGAAGTTTACTGCTGATGCTTGTGTATTTAAGGACAAAAGTCCTATTGGGTGAGACCAGGACACGGCCCTCATCCTCTCACCAACAATATCATTCTGCCTGAGTACTGTGTCAAAAAGGGGCTCACAGCTCTCCCTCAACCCCTGCGGCAAGGACATATCCTGGTCGTGCACAGCAGAGTTGGAAGGCCTGTCTGCTCTGGCCTGCATGAGAAGCTGGGGCTCAGAGGTCTGTCGGGTAATTTAGAGGCCATTATCTAGCAGCTTCCTGAGCAGCAATCTCCTGGGGCCTGTTTATGTCCCTTTGCCACCACACACAGAAGGCAACACTTTTTCTGCAAGGCAGAAAACAATCTGCACCGCATGCATGCACCTGCTCCACCACCACTGGGGTGTTGGGGGAGTCAGCCTGAGCAGCTGCTTCCAGACACAAAGCTTTGGGACCGCCCTGCAGCACCCCCTAGCTTCTCTTTAAGGCATCATTGGCCCTTGATCCAGGCAGCTGGCCTCACACTCTCAGATGCATCTGGGCTGAGGCCTCTGGACAAAGGATTAGATGTAGGTGGCTCCTAATCTCCTGTGGACTGGGGCTTCCTGCCAATGTGGCTCTCCAAGGAACATCTGGAGATATTTACAGCTGTCATAATGGAACTCACAGAGGGTCGCCAGAATTCCCAAAAGGCACCTTGTAATTTCTTGGGCTCATTCAAACTGAAAAGGAAACCTTTAAGAAAGGCTTAGGCAAGCCAGGAGTGGTGGCGCAGGCCTGTAATCCCAGCACTCGGGAGGCTGAGGCAGGAGGATTGTTGTGAGTTTGAGACCAGCCTGAGCTACAAAGTGAGCTTAAGGCCAACCTGAAGTGCATAGTGAGACCCTGTCTCAAAAAGACAAAAAAAAAAAAAAAAAAAAAAAAGGCTTAGGCTGAAATCAGACCCAGTCTAAACTCCAGGGAGACAGAAAGCTAGGGATACAGGACTTGGTTACCTGGCAACCAGTCTGTATCCACCAATACAGGTGTACTAACTACAGAGCAGCCAATCAGACTGTGCCCTTCAGTGAGTGGTCCTGGTAGGCCAGAAGACCTGCTGTTTTGGCCCTCTGTGGTGCTCCCTTGAAGAGAAGGACTCAGGCATGTTCTTTACCTTCGTTTTTGGTCTCCTAACCAGATCTCTCCCAGGGAAAAATCCTAAAGTTGGCTGAGGGAAAAGTACAGTTTCTTCCATCTTTTTCTCTTTGTCAAGTACAAGCCCTTGAGAACTGAGAACCTAGAGGCTCTACCAAGACAAAAGCTGGGGTAAATGGGGCAATCTGCCTTACATTCAGCCCACTGACAAAAAAAAAAAAAAAAAGTTTAAGGGGCCAGAGAGATGGCTCAGTACAATAAGTGCTTCCCTGGCAAGTGCAAGGGCCTGAGTTCAATCCAAAAAAAAAAAAAAAAAAAAAAAAAATAGCCCACTGAGATCTGCCATCTATTTGCTATAGGTCCCTCATATAGCTCCACTCCCAAAAGGTCAGGGTTGGGCCACCAAATAAGCCATGAAGACCACAGGTGACCATGGCCCTAGGTCCTCCCTCCATCTGAGGACCTTCTAGCCTCCATTAGTTTGGCACCAACTCTGGCAATGGATGCTACCTTCCCAAGTCCCCTGAACTGTAAGCTTCTGCCCATACCTTCCTCCTAGGAGTCCCAGGGATCCCTGGGCTAGGGAGGGGCAGGCCATACCTGTGCTCTCAATGTAGTAGTGTGTAATGCCCTTCCAGTGCTCCACGAAGGCCTGGAGGAGGTCAATGCTGGGCTCTCGCTGCAGAGAAAGCAGAGATACAGCCTCAATCAGGGGTCCAGTGACCACAGGCCCGCTGCCACTGACATTCATAGGGACATACACCCATGTACCAGTTCAGTGTTTGGGGAGGCAGGTGCCAGGGCCCGGAAGAGCTGCTCAGCTCCGGCTTTTCAAAGAGAGAAGTGACATCTTTCCCGGATGCAGTGGCATATCACACCACTCCCCAGTGGTCCCTTCCTCCCACATGTCCTCATCCCAGAGGAGCTTGGCGTGTTGTTGGGGATAAACACAGAGTATTCCAAGTCAATGGAGTTATAGCTGGGAACACAGGGGCAACCTAGAGTAACAACTGGAGTAGCTGGAAGGAACACATTATAGACAAAGCTTTAGGCCCCATTCATGCAGATGATCTACAAGGACTGTTCAAGGCCATGGCAGGCTCTTCAACCAAGCGAAACATCAGCATACGCTAAAGGAAGCACCTCTCCATACAGTGCTTTCCTCTTCTGTCCAAGGCCTCTGGTCACTCTCAACTCCTCAGCTGCTCTGCTCTCTGTGGGTGTAGAGTTCTGACACCTCTCATCCCAGCTCTCCACGAATGCTCTCCACCTCCACACTACGGCTGGAACTGCTGCTCCTGAACTCATAACGACCACTTGCCCTGGAAATTCCACTGAAGGGCATTTCTCTCCTCTCTTTCTTTCTTTTGTATTTTAGGGGAGAGTTTACAGGGTGTTCAGGATCTCACTAGTGATCTGTTTACAGACTCATAGTGATCTGTTTACAGGCTCCTAAGAGCTGGGATTGCAGGCTCTCACCACCATGCCCAGTCTCAGCGCACCCTGGGGGGTGGGGCCAGCACGCAGGCCCAGGGATTGAACCCCAGGCCCCTGTGTCTGCTTGCAGGAGCTTTAATCCGCTGAGCTATTTGGCCAGCCCCATTTCTCTCCTCTCTTACAGATTAAATATTTTCAAGAGAAAAATGAACCACCAAACAGGTGCTCATCTCCACAGCGATGTCTCTGCTCAGACCACTCACTGCCCCAGAAGCCCTGAGTTCTCCATACTTGTCTAGGTCCAAAGACCCAAGTAAGGTTCGGCGAAGGGCCAGCAACAGCTCTACACAGCCCTCTCCAGGGCTCTACCTGCCTGCTTCTCTCTCCAGCCTCACAGTTTAGGGTACCACAGAGCTGGGCATCTAGTGATCAAGTCCTTCAGTAACTACCTTGCAGGGTGTCACAGAAGGTACTATGGAAAACACAAGGATAACAGCCTCAGTCAGAAAGAAACACTGCAGAGAAAGTAACATAAGGTAGCCTGAGAACCTAAATTACAAGGGAAGAGTATAAGGCTCCAGGAGGGCTAGAAAAGAGGATTCGCTTCTGACAGGCTAGAACAGGGAAGGCTTTCTCAGGCCACACCTGGACCCAAACTTGGACTGGGTCAGCTTTCCCCGCAAAAAGATTCAGGGTTGCCTGCGGAGAAGCCCTGCCAAGCACCTGATGAGGGTGTGGGCCACTAAGGCCAAGGTGAGAAGCCTGTGGCTAGGAGTTAGGAGATCAATGCTACCTTCTATGTAGTGTTCAGGGAAGATCAACTGGCACCCAGGCTCTTGTGGAAGAGACATAGGATGCTAGGAATTCCAAGGCAACAGGGGGGGAAGGGGCTTCACCAGCCAGAGGCCTTGAAGCACTGCCCACCCTCGCTGCAGGCAATCTCAGGTTAGTTGTAAGGGCACCCCTTCCAGGACTGGCACCACCCAGAGTCCTTCCCACTCTTCCATCCACACACTGCATCTTATCACCCTCCATGTGAAGCTGTTCCTGTTGGTCTGAGCTGACATCTCTGCTGGCCTGGGAGCTCCCTGAGGCCTAAAGCTCTGCATTTTATACCAGCCTGCACCTTTGCACACAACGAATGCATACAGCCTCTATCAGTGTCTCAGCAGGCTTTGAAGATATCCTTTCATAGCCCTTGTCTTGGGAAGCACAGGGAATCCTGACCAGCAAGCACCACAATGAATTTGATGGGGTCTGTGATAAGGTCTTAGCCTCAAATTTCTTTTATTAGTCTCTAAAACGCTCGGCTTCAATCAAGAGGAACACTTAGGTAAAACCTGAAGGTTGACAGGACACCTAGGCTGTAGAGAGAAGGCACTGCTGAACTCTGCCTGGATCTGTTACCACAGCTTCTTTAACACCAAGCCAACACAACTACACCAAAGAATTTCCTTTCAAAGACATTCTTGGAGACTTAATGATTCCTATTCTACTGATCAGGAGAGGGCAGAACGGAGCACTTTTCTGGGTCACATGTGAATTGATAACTCAGCCTAAGAAAAGACCTTGATCCTAGAAATCACAGTGGAGCAAAAGAGGAGTGCCTTCTCACCCAGGTCCAGCCACAACCAGGGCATCCTCTATGCTCCACACGAAGGGCTCAAAGTAGACAACCTTCCCCCAAACCCTCAGCTCAAGCCATCCACGCTTCCTGCACTGCAAGCACCTATAATCCCAGCACTCTGGAGAAGGATGAGGTAGGAAAATGCAGGGAGTTCAAGGTGTTTCAAAAAACTGGACAAAAACATTAAATAGTTGTCCATCTCTTCTTGCAAATGAAGTCTTCATGAGAAGTATAGATTAAATCATCGATCACTTTCTAAAGGGCAGATGCTTTGACATGGCACAGCACGGAAGGTCATTTGGGAATCTTTCCTCCATCCGTGCCCCACACCCTGCTCTTGGGCAAAGCAGACTGGTGTGGTGAAGTGTGCAAGTTTCTTACTTTCTCTGTAAGTCTCCCAGAGGGGGAGATAAGCCCCAAGGTTGCTTCTGAGACAATTTGGTACCCTAAAATGCATCAATAGAACTTAGACCAGGGGAGACGTCCTCGACCCCCACAAAGTGATACAATGAAAATGCAACACATTTCTCGGATCATCGATCATCGCAGGCAGGACCATCCAGTGGTGTCCTGCTCACGGGGGTCGGGGATCCTCTGGGCTCAGCGCCCCCACCTCTCGCCCGGCCAGGCCTCTCTCGCCTCTCGGGGGACTTAGTCGCCCCAGGCCCACGTTTTCCACGCCGAGAGGGGGCGCGCTACCGGGAGCCGAGGCTTGGAGTCGCGGCGGCTCAGAAGGGAAGGAGCGGTGACCAGGCCGGGAAGAGGAAGGTGGTTGACAGCGAGAAGCTGGGCAGGGCCTGAGGGGCAACCGGGGAGAAGTGAATGGGCGGCCCGAGGAGCTCGGAGAGAGGAGCGCCAGGGGTCAGGAGCTCGGCAGCAGGAAGCAGAAACAGGAAGCGGTTCCGGGAGCCAGACTGGGAAGCGGATCTGGGAACGCGACAAGCCCGGAAGAGCCGCTGCGAGCGTTCGCGGGGTGCGACCGGAGTCTCCCGGCCCCGAGCCGGCCCTGCCCGCCCACCGCCCCACGGCCCCGCGCCTCACCGCCCCCACGGCCTCCTGCAGTAGCGCCCCGAGCCGGCTCAGCATGATGGCGGCCCGGCCCGGGGTTCCGGGCGGCGGAGAAGGCTCCGGAGGTGTGGGGGCGGGACGGGGGCGGGGCCGCCCTGAGCTCCGCCCTAACCGCGGGCCTGGGGCGTAGCTGCCGCGCCTCCGCCCCGGGAGCGCGCCTGGCACCTGCTGCTGCAGATCAACGCGAAAGCGCGGGGTTGCGCAGTGCTTCCTGGGGAGCAGGTGGCCGCCAGCGATCGGGTCTCGAGGAGGGGTCCCTCGAAGCGGGAGAAGATAGTTTCCTCTACACGGAGTTAGAAACCCGCCTTAGCTGCGAGTAAGGGCTGCAAATGACCAGGCGCGCTATTCCTGACTGCTGTGCCCAGTCAGAGGTACCCCACATTTTAAAGACATGATAGGGAAAAAATGTTACCTCGCTCCCTGAGCATGTTTTATTTTCAGTGCATGTTGCAACCATAATGTACTAGCAATATTGAGTTAAATAAAGTGTATTGTTGGGGCCAGGGAGATGGCTCAGGGGAATAAGCACTTCCCTAGCAAGCATAAGGGCCTGAGTTCAATCCCTGGTTCCGGAAAAAAAAAAAAAAAAAAAAGAATAAAGTGTATTGTTAACATGAACTTCCTTTATTTGTACTTTTAAAATTATTTAAGCCGGGCGTGGTGGCGCAGGCCTGTAATCCCAGCACTCGGGAGGCTGAGATAGGAGGATTGTTGTGAGTTCGAGACCAGCCTGAGCTACAAAGTGAGTTTAAGGCAAGCCTGAACTGCATAGTGAGACCCTGTCTCAAAAAGACAAAAAAAAAAAAAAAAAAAATTATTTAGTTGGTGTTTTCTTCTGGGGATATAGCCCAGCAGTACAAGCACCTGCCTGGCAAAGGTAAAGTCCTGAGTTCAATTATCAGTAACAACAGTATATATATAAAACCAGCTGTTTTTCTGAAACAGTGCTCAGATGGCCTTGTAAACCAGACTGGTATGAAGTGCTAGCTAGCACCATCACCCCTGGTTTAGACATCCCAGATTTTAACATGATAGAAAAAGGATAATATTATCTAGCTTCCTGATCATATTCTATATTGATTACATACTGTAACAGTAATAGACTGGGAATATTGGGTATATTATTTGTTTTTTTTAATTTATTTTTTATTTTATTGAAGTACAAATATCAGACAGTTTTACGACACCTTAACAAGAGAGATTCGATAAATTAATACATTGCAAAGTGTTTTCATACTGTTTTGGTATCGTACAAGGTGCATACATGATATCATACTTACAGACATTATTATAGCAGATGTCTCTTATCAGTAAATTAAGAGTGTAGCTGTTTACTTATCTTATTTTTTATACCTGAATTATATCAAAAATTCAATAATTATTTTCCTAGTGCTTGTCCATAGTACTAGAATCCGACATAATATCCTGTCCAACCACCATCAGTGCAAATCTTGCCTCTCATAGGATTATGTAGAAGTACAGCGTTATCTATCCCAACTGTCAACGTATATTATTTGATTTCTTGGTTTGGTTGGGTTTTTTGAGACAGAACCTCAAAAGGCTATGTTCCAACCTAACCTTGAATTATTATGTAGCCTAGTCTGGCCTCCAGTTTGTGGTGATCCTCCTGCTTCTGCCTCCAGAGTGCTGGGATTATAGGCATGTCCTATCACACACAGCTGGAATTTTTACTTTTAAGTGATTATTGATAACTTGGCAGTATAAGCAACTTCCTGGCAAGCTCAAGGGCCTGAGTTCGATCCCTGGTACTTCGTGCTGTGCTGGCCCCTGCTGTGCTGAACACCAAAACTGGGCATGGTGGCAAATGCCTGTAATCTCAGTGTTGAGGAGGCTGAGACAGGAGGATAACTATGAGTCCAAGCTGGGTAGGGAGATCTTGTATCAAATAAATAAACAGATGTGGTTCCATTACCTTCTTACTGCACAGACTGCTTTAGGGGCCCCTTGTACTCTTCCAGGTGCACCAAAAAAGGAAACAGATGGTGGGTCTCTTGGTGGGCAGCAGCCTCGGAAATCACCAGGGGCTACACAGACAGCGCCTGATGCAGGAGCAGGCAGTGGAATATCCAAAGTGGCATTTTACAGGTCCCCATATGAGCTCCATCTCCACCTTCTCCTGAAGACAAGAGGTCTCCTTACACAATGTACTGCCCAAAACCAACTTATTTTAATAGTAAAGACATGGCTGGGGAAATGGCTCAATGGAATAAGCACTTCCCTGGCAAGCACAGGACCTGAGTTCAATTCCTGGTTCTTCCAAAAGAACTCAATAGTAAAGATACAACATGCAAGTGTCCAAAAATATATTCTGGATTTACTATTTAGTAATTTTACATGAGAATATAATTACCTGAAAGACATCTCTAAAACTTCAATGGCGGGGCCAGCCAAATAGCTCAGCAGATTAAAGGGCCTGCAAGCAGGCACGGGGCCTGCCGTGCCATCCCTGACATGGGGTGCGCTGAGACAGAATTAAGACTGGGAGTGGTGGCCCTGGCCTGTAATCCCAGCTCTTGGGAAGCTGTAAACAGCTGGATCACTACAAGTTGAATCTAGTAGTGAGATCCTGAACACCCTATAGACCCTTCCGCAGAATACAAAAATAAATAAATGTTTCAATTTTAAAATTTTGCATACCCACTGTAATATACTATTGTATGCATTTCCTTTACTTACTTTAATGTTTTCTACTGCATTTCTACCAATATAAAAAACATAAAAATTCATTTGATTCTTTTCTAGTGAGAAATTTATATGCTGTGAGCTTAGTGCTGGGATTCACATGATTCTCTCCTTTGTGAATGTGATTAACACTCCTCTTAAAGGGCTGGGAAAACAGCTCGCAGTCTAAGTGCCTGCCTGGCAGGCTCAGGCACCTGGGTTTGATCCCCAGTACTGTGTGCCACGCAAGCCCTGGAATCCCAGGTGCTCTGTGCAGGCCATATAACTGGGCATGCTGGTACACTCCTGTAATCCCAGCTCTGGGGAGGCTGAGACAGGAGGATCATTATGAGTGCAAGCTACGTAGTGAGACCCTGTACCAAATAAGTAAAAAATATTTTTTAAAAAATGTCTAAAAAAAAAAAAGCCAAAACTCTTCTTTAAAAAAAAAAAAAAAAGCCAGGTGTGGAGGCTCAGGCAAGAATATAGAAAGTTTAGGCCTAACTTGGGCAATTATTTGAGTTGGTGAGACTTTGTCTCAAAATAAAAAAGAGTTAGAGATGTAGCTTAGGGTAAAGGCCCAGGGTTCAATACCCATTAACCACACACACACACACACACACACACACACACACACACACACACACATGCACGCATGCACATGCATGCGTGTAATTTTGGATCATGTTCAGCTACTCAGGAGGCTGATGCAGGAGAACTGTGAGTTGGAGGCCAGCCTCCATGATTTAGTGAGACCTGTCTCAAAATGAAAAATAAAAAGCCTGGGGGTACAGCTCAGGTGGAGCACTCGCCCAGACAGTGAAACCCTGGGTTCCATTTCCAGTGTTCTCTAAATATTTCTGCTAATGGCTGGCTTTATGTGAAGACAGGAAAACAGGGAAGCACGTCAGGAATTTCTCTTCCAGGATAGGGGCGCAGCCCGCTTACAGAATTGTAGAACCTGGGGCCTCAGCGTTCACAGCATTTGGTGCCTTCTTCCCCAAGAGGACAGAAGGCCACAGCTGCCCAGGTCTGGAAACTGCCATTCAGCAAGTCTCCACAGGGAGTCCAGGGGCTGCCTATGCTCAGCAGGACCTGGGTCTCAGTTCCCAGGCAACTGCTTGGAAAATGTGTTTTCAAATAGGTCAGCTGCGAAGGGAAGTGTAGGGGCATGAGGCCAAGTATGTCAGCCCAGGGAAGATCCTGGCCCACCTGCAGGTGAGGAAGCCGGTTAGAGATGACCTAGGGCCCTGGGAGAGCAGAGTTAGTTCTGCACAGCCACTGTGTGGCCTGGTCTGCACCCTTCCGATTGGAGAAGGTGGGCTGGATGGACCACATCAGCATTTTCTCTTCCCTGTGTTGCCCACAACTCCAGGAATAATCATGGAGGCACATGGGAAATTCACGACTTTAAAAAAAATATTTTTCAATGTTATTATTATTATTGTAATGTATTTGGTAAAGGGTCTCATTATGCAGCTCAGACTTGTAGTGATCCTATATTCAGCCTCCTCAGTGCTGGGATTATAGGGCTGTGCCCCCAGGCCTGATCTTGCGACGTTATTTTTAAAACTCTAATACTTTTTGTAATTGTTTTGTGACAGAGTCTTGCTATGTAGTCCAGGCTGGCCTTGAATTCTCCGTGATTCTCTTGCCTCAATCTCCTGAGTGCTGGAATTATAGGCAGGCACCACTATATGTGGCTCCAGACATTATTATCAGTAGCAGTAGTAGCAGCATTTTTATGCATTTGGTTGTTGCATGGTTTCCCACTTTCAGCCTCTGTAGTGCTGGGATTATAGGTGTGCGCCACAGTGCCTGGACTCTGAGCAGCTCAGCCCACCCTGGGGGCAGAGGCTGGTGTGATATGTGGTGCAGGGAATCGAACTGCAGACCCTGAGCTTGCCTATACTTGCCTAAGCAGGCGCTTTAGTCCACTGAGCTATCTTGCCAGCCTTCAGACCTTATTTTTTGAGACAGGGCCTTGCTAAGTGGCTCAGTCTGGCCTTGAATTTATAATCTTCCTGTCTCAGAGCCTTGAGTGGCTGGAATTGCTCACCATGCTCAACTAAAACTATTCTGTGTACTGTGTGCGCTATGTCCCAAACCGATGTTAGGGACCATTGAAGTATTAAAGTCTGCTACCAGGCTTTAGGACATGACTGTTGGGCAGCACAACTCCTAGGAGACTGGATGTAGAGCCAAGATCATTGCAGGGTCTCGCTACATTCCCTGGTGTTACTTGAACTTGGGATCCTCCTGCCTCACCCTTTCTTGGTGCTTACAAAGTATAAGCCACCACATGTGGCTTTGTTTTCTTTTTTGTATGGGTGATCAAACTCAGGACCTTGCACTTGCAGGCAGGCATTTATGCTGTTGAAATAGTTCCCAGCCCCTTAAGCAGTGATATTAAAAAAATATTGGAAGCCACTGAACTAAGTGATTTCCCCGTTTTTGTATCTGTAATTGTGATGTGGAAGAAGTACAAGGTCTCCTCCTAAGTCTCTGTTTCAGGGACCCAGGCCCCACCTTGAGCACTTCTAAATTTTCATGAACTTATGATACTTTAGGACTCAGTGTCCAGTCAGCCCCACTGCAAATATTTTCCAGTCATCTGAGATCACGTGCTGCCTGCAGCACTTCTTGGGGCCCAGTGACCTTGGCATTTCCTAACGGCCTGGGAGCTCCACATGGACCAGGGCTACACTGGCCTCAGTCCTGTTGTGTCCCCAGTGTCCAGAGCAGGGTAAGCTCAATATCTAATATCTGCCCATGTGCAGCCTGTTCCTCCCTCCTCCCTCCTTCTGCCCTAGCCTGCTGCCCCTGAGACAGTGCCACCTACTGGGAGAGGCCTGTGTTAGAAGTCAGGACACTCAAGATGGAGCAGCAGGCCTGTATTCCAGCACCCTGGAAACTCAAGGGAGGAGCACGGTATCCCAGCCTGGGCAACTCAGTAACTTAACCAAGATCCTGTCTCAAAAAAAAAAAAAAAAAAAGAAAGGGCTGGTAATGTAGCTCAGTGCAAAGGCCCTGGGTTTAATTCCCAGTACCACACATACAAAAAAGTCAGGATACTGAGGGCTAGCGTATAGCTCACTGATAAAGACAGTACTTTCGTAGAAGACAAGAGGTCCTGGGTTCCATTCTTAGCACAAGAAAAGGGAAAGGAAACTGGGGAGCTTGTGCTCATTCTTTATTCGTTGGTCATGTGTGGCTTCAGGCTTTCAATGGAATGTCTCTCTTCCAAGATTTCCTCATTTGATGAAAGGATTGAAGTGATCTGTCCTGTTGGCCTGACAAGTGTGTTGAAAGAGTGACGCAATGTCATAGACACATTACAATCTGAAGTAGTTGCTCATAGTTGGGCATGATGGTGGATGCCTGCAATCCCAGTACTCCAGGAGGCTGAGGCAGGAGGATCACAAGCATAAGCTCAACCTAGGGAACTGGTGACTTAGGGGTCGGGGGTGCTGGGGGTGTAGATCAGTGCACAGGCCCTCAGCTCAAGCCCCAGTTGAGTTCAGGGGCAGTGGAGTACTTCAAACAGTCCTGATGGGGTGTGCTTATAATCCTATATTCAGAATGCTAAGGCAGGAAGATCTCAAATTAGCCTGGGAAATTAAGAGAGACCTTGTCTTAAAATAATGTGACAAGTGCCATGAATGGCAAAACTAGAGAAGCCCCGGATTCAATCCCTAGAACTGGAAATAAATATTTGAATTTGAAGCCCTGCATGGTGGCACACACTTGTAACCTCAGCGCTTGGGAGGAAGGCTGCCATGAATCTGAGGCCAGCCCAGGCTACACAGCAAGATGTTGTCTCAAAGAAAAAAAGGTGATTCTTACTCAGTTTCCTCTTGTTTCAGCCAAAGCGGCTGCATACTCATCCGGGGGCTTGAGTCAGCCCCAGCCTGTGTGAGGCCCCCGACATGGGCATCTCGCCCTTACCCAGACCCCGACTGTGCATTTTGCCAGGTACCCACACCTGTTTCTGCAAGCTCAGGCTGGTCCCTCCCCCTATAGTCTTCTTTCTAGTTCTCCCAGGAAATCTGCACCTCTCACCCCCACTCAGGCTACAGTTCTATATCTATTCCCTGGGACACATTACCAAGACCAAATGATCACCTCTTCCCTTGGCCCGTGCTTTTGCTAGTTTTTGTTTGTCTGTGATAGGATCTCACTATACAGCCCAGGTTGCCCTCAAACTGGGGCTCTTCTGCCTCAGCCTCCCAAGTGGTGGGCTTACAGGTGTGCACCACCATGCCCAGTTCCACCCCACTCAACTCTTATTTGATTCCTCATTCCCACAGCTCCTCTGGGCCCGATGTCATCTGTCCCTCTCCCCCCAGGGCTGGTGTTCATGAAGGACAAATAGATTGAGGGACCCAATGCAACCTTTTAATTCCAAGCAGAGTGCCCTCTCTCAGCAGGATCACACACATGGTGGAAAAGGAGTGCCGGGGTCTGAGCAGGAACAAAGCCCAGACCTGGGCAAAAATATATATATATATAATTGTGTACACATACATATGTGAGGAGAAAGAAAGCCGGGGTGTGATAGGCAGGGCAGGGATGAGGAAAGCAGCGAGGGAGGCCCCAATAAATTACATTCTGTGAGAGCGCGCTGCAGGTGTGTGGGAGCAGAGGCAGGTGTCCCAAGCCCCGCCCCTGGCCCACTCAAGGGAGGCTCCAGCAGGTGACAGGGGAGGTGTCCTAGCCCCTCTGCTCAGGGCTGGTGGTGCACTCAGTGTGGCACAAGGAGCTTCACCACACTAAGCCAAGGCCTCTGGAGAAGCCATGGGCTACAGCAAGAGCTGCAAAGCTGGAGGGTGGCACACTGAGGACCAGGCAAGCTGGTGGGGTGGGGTGCCCTGCTGGAGGCCTGACTGCTCTGGCCTGGGTGCAGGTGGAGCTCAGGTGGGTGTGCACAGGGCCCTGGGGCTGTCCCCGCCCGGCTGTGTGATACACGGTGGGCAGCACAGCTGACACTGCTCAATCCCCTCTTTTGTTTGTCCTTGCTGTCTTCTAGGGACCTTCATATGGGGGTGACAGGCAGGGAAGAGGGTGCGTTCACTTACTCTGTGCTGGAGGCCAGGCTGGGTTGGCCTGGGCAGTGGGGACCAGGGAAAGAGAAGGCACCCTGGCTCACCAGGGGGCTGAAGTCCACAACGGCCAGCCTGGCATGGCAGAGGGCAGGCTCCCTCTCCCTGAGGAGTGGAGCCCAGACCATTGGCTCCCACCAACCTCTGGTGCTGTGCCCAGCTGGCTAGGGGGAGAAGAAGCCATGGGGTCCGGGGCCCCAGCTCCAGAGCCCTGAAGCAGCGGGGAGCAGGGCATCAGAGAGAGGGGCAGAGTAGTCAGAAGAGGGATGCCTTCTTCTTGAGCTCATTCCGCTTCCACAGGGCCAGCTTGCTGAACTCTTCAGGAGACATGGCAAAGACCCTTGAGAAGTCCTCTGCAGACAGATGCCTCTGCGGAGGGACATGCAAGCAGCTGAAGGGACAGTGCAGTGTGGGGATGCTGGGTGATGATGGGGCACAGGGCCCCCCACCCCCACAAGGCCAGCAGGGGAAAGGTCCGTGGTCAGCCCCACACCAATCCATCGCAGGAGGCGGGGCTTGCTGGATGTGGTCCCTGTATCCATCCAGTGCTGCCAGAGGCCCCACTTGGTGCACCCACCCTCCCTACATACCTCAAGCCTCATCCGGTCCACTCCTGGAGGCAGCTTGGTTCTGCCCTTGTTGGTCACCACCAGCATTTCGTAGGGATAGATCTGGGGGCAGGGAGGATCTGCTCAGGCTCTGGGTCTCTTCTGCCCACACAAGCCCCTCCCCTCCCCTCGCCCCTTGTCAATTGCAAAGCCTACCAGGGCTCATGCTGTGTCACCCCACATCTCCCCAGATTCTCTACTGCCCCCAGCATCATCTCCAGGGACCCAAGCACATTCAGCCTGCCTGGCCCGCACCCCTGCCCGGCCCCGCGGGGTGGTCAGGTCCACGCCCTCACCTTCTGCTCCAGCACACAGGGCAGGGAGTTCCCCCGGTCCATCCTCCCCCTCTGGCCCTCTCCGTTCTGGGGAGACCAAAGCCGCAGTGAGCCAGAGTGGGGTGAGGGGACCTTCCCAGCCTTACCCTGGGCTCCTCGGGTCTTCGCCAGGCAATGCCATGGCCCCACACCCCCCTGCCCCTGACACTGCCAGCTGCCTGCACTCCGTCCGCGCCCCTCCCGGGACACTCACCTGGAGGCCTGCGGGAGACAAGAGCCATGGTTCAGAGGCAGCGCCAAAGTCAGGAGCTTCAAACCCCACCAGCGCGGCCCTGGACCCCGCACAGACCCCTGCCCACGTCTGACACCGGCTGTGCCGGAAGTCAGCCGATGCCCCTTTCCTGGCGCCCTAACAACACGCTTAGATTCTTACCTGGGCTCCCGGTCTCTCTCTCGGATGGGCTGAAGTCTGTGGACTGTAGCTAGGAAGGCACACAGGGGTCAGTGGGAGCAGAGGACAGGCCTCACCTGTGCCTTTCGCCCTGAGGGCTCTCACATGCACCCCTCCCCCATGGCCCACAAGCCCAGAGGCTGAGACCTTACCCGACTTAGAGCCGTCCTGCCGTAGGAGGGAAGAGAAGAAGACTTAGACGTTCCAGGGTGCAGAGCTGCAAGAGATCGAGGGGACGGCGCTCAGGTCCTTGGGCCCTGACAGCCATTCCTGAGGGCTGCCCCTCTGGCCTTGCCCTGCCAGGCAAGGGAGCAAAGGGGGCATTGAGAGGCTACAGCAGGCTTCTGCCAGGTTCCAGATCCCACCCACTGCTTCAGCAAGTGACACCGTGCTAGGGCTTGTTATGGTTTGTGTCTAGTTGTCCCCCCCAAAGCCTCATACAGCCATGGGGCAGGGACTTCTAGAGTTTGTGATTAATTCATGTTCCACTGTGATTATGGATGATCCAAGGCTGGGATTATGGGTTTTAGTACTGCTGGGATTATGTACCTCCCCCAGCCTGGGGCAGAAAGCCTGAATATAATACAAGAGAGAAAGAAAGACGGACTCTCTGTTGCCGTTGTTGCTGTTACTCCTCCATTTTCCCCTTGCTCTTTGCTGCTGCCCTGAATGGACGCTCTCTACCCCTGTGCCGCTCTGCCTTGGAGCCAGCTGAGTGTGGACTGAAACTTCCAGTAACTGAGCTAAATAAATCTTTCTTTCCTTCATTTGGAGTGTCAGGTATTTGTCACAGCAACTAGAGAAGAAAAACTGAGACAGCTTTTCTTCTTTCTTTTTTTTTTTAGTACCAGAAATCAAACTCAGGACCTTGCACTTGCCAGGCAGGTCTTGCACTATCTCCCAGCTCGCGCTCTCTCTCTCTCTCTCTCTCTCTCTCTCTCTCTCTCTCTCTCTCTCGGCAATGTCTGGCTATGTTGTTTAGGCTGGCCTAGAACTCACTATGCAACCCAGACAATCGCCCTTGAGCTTCCCAGGTCTCTGCCACACTGGCTCTCAAGGGGTCTCTGCACTGTCTAGAACACCTTCCCTTTCCTTCTAATCAGTACTAAAACCCAGGACCAGCCAAATAGCTCAGCCGATAAAGTGCCTGCAAGCAGGCCCAGGGGATGGGGGTTTGATCCCTGGGCCTGCCATGCTGGCCCTGCCCCAGGGGCGCACTGAGAAGGCAATTGAGACTGGGCATGGTGGCACACGCCTGTAATCCCAGCTCTTGGGAGGCTGTAAACAGATGAATCACTACAAGTCCAATCTAGTAACCAGACCCTGAACACTCTGTAGACCCTTCCCTAAAATACAAAATAAAATAAAATAAAATCCATAGCCAAAGTCGAGGTGTGTATCAGTGGTCAGGCTCTGGGTTGTACATGTAAATCTAAAGTCCAATCAAAAGAATTAAATTATTGCAATTTTAGAAACAGTGGTAATCAAATTTTGAACATTTGACATCAGACTATAGGCAAAGCCATGGTCAGCCTGGTCAGCGGCCAAGCACTCAAGATACTTTCTATTTGCATGACTGGGTATTCTTACACATTTCCTAAGATGCCTCAACTTTCAAGCACTGCAAATTGTAATTCTAGAAAATTTATTTTCAGGAATGTTTCTCTAGAAAAAACTTTGTCTCTACAATTCTTAGGTTGTACACATCTCCAAAATCCTTTGTCTCCAATTACTACAAAAGCCTGCAATTCAGGAACAGGTTTTGTGTTTATAGTACCAGCACCTGAACCCAGTGGCGCTCTACCACTTAAGTTATATCCCCAGATCTTTTTATTTTTTTTATTTTGAGGCAACATGGTACTAAATTTCCCTCACTGGCCCAAACTCCTGCCTCAGCCTCCTAAGTAAGTGAGGATATGGGCACATACCACACACTTGGACAGTAATTCTTTTTAGGATTTAGTTTAAATTTGCTTAGTCTCAGAATATTCAAAACTATAAGGAACTATTTTCTTTTTAAACCAATCTAAAATCTGTTCCTTGGAAGTTCAGTTGATGACTTCTGGGAACCTAACACTTCTTTTTTTTTTAAATTAATTTATTTATTACAGTGTCTCGCTACACATCACGGATTCTTTTTTTGCGGGGGGGGGTCAGCTCAGCCCACCCTTGGGGGAGGGTGTGGAATGG